>CASCJZ010000473.1:0-10260 GCA_949152475.1 Terebella lapidaria
CCCCAACCCCAACCCCAACCCCAACCCCAACCCCAACCCCAACCCCAACCCCAACCCCAACCCCAACCCCAACCCCTTAAATTCCTAGTTTATATGACTGAAGTTCAAACAAACCAACTTCAGTAGCATGTTGATATATATCTTTATTGACATATACATTGATATATTTTATTATATTCTCATCGTAGATATATGGCTGTTCAGGCGCTATCATCAATTGAACTTATTGGTCTTATTAAAGGCCAGGAATTGTTATGGTCTAATCACTCCATTGCCGCGAACATCACATTTCTAAATCATTTACCTGATTTCTGCCTTGGTGACTTCAACATTGCATTCCTTAGCTGCCTGTGCTAAATCTTCCTCATCAATATAACCCTTATTATCTTCATCAAAGTATTGATAGATCCTATAAATATCTTCATTAGTATCAGCTTCACATGGTTTCTGAGTCATCAGCTTCACAAACTCCTTAAAGCTAATTTCACCACCATCATCAGTATCAAAGTATGCCATAGCCACATAAACGAAGGCTGGACCAGGGTTATATCCAGAATGATTTATAATGCATTTCCTTAGATCCATAGGGGTTAGCATTTCGTCGTGATCATCATCAAGGAAGTCAAATACCTGTTTATAGACTTGAACATCTCTCTCAGTACACTAAGCCACTATGTATTATTTAGGATCAAATTCTTGATTTCTTCTGTGCCTAAAACTTTGTTTTTGTTGTCTGTCTGGGGTATTTTCACGAACATCGTGGAAGTACCGAGAAGAGCCTCTTGGTCCTCTCCCGAAATTTTGTGATTTTCTCATCTATAACGAATCTTAGTCTTTAAACAATATAATTTATCAATATTATTCTAATGAACCATCTGCTGGTATTTAAGCCATTACCTATTAATTTTTGAATCTACGACATTTGAATATTTTTAACTTATAATCATGTTTATCAAAAAATGGTTCACCACTAATTTCTATACCTATAGTAAAAGGTAGTCTAGAATATCTCAACAAATCCAATAAACTAGTGGAAATTATAGCCCACTAATATCCTACCTCAAACTATACAGGAAAAATATTGCCCTGATGCTGATTTCAGGAATTGTAGGGATTTTCATGGTGGAAATTATTAGTCTAGGAGAATTTGCAAACAATCAACAGAATCCCAATAATAAAAAGTATTATTTTATATCAACAGCCAATGAACTAGCAGCTGGACCAGCAATCAAAAAGATTATGACACAACAATACTAACTATTGACCCCAAGAACAGACGCATAATCAAAATCATTCCCAATTGAATGGATCAAGTCTGAAGAAGCTATTTTCATGGTTCTGCCAGGAGTCATTGTGATGTCAACTTCTCTCAAGAGAATTTTATCACCCAAATCACATAATTACTTATCCTTGATATCTTAGAAGTTATTTCATAAGAGATACCATATTGATCAGATGGGTTTTCAAGATACTCTTTTCTTATATGGCAAGAACTTTTTCATCCGTTTTATAAATGATTCTATTCAGAAAGAAATAATTGCTAGATAAACCTATTTACAACCCTTTACTAAGGAACAAATAAAAGAGGCTATTAATGAGTTAGTCTCAGAAAAACCTTCCTCAAGGACTGATTTCGAAGAGACCCTGAAATAAGTTAGAATGAAATTTTGTGTAGGAGTGAATGAAAAAAATATTGTTTCAAAGGACAGGGAAAATATTTGTAGAAAATTATCCCTCTATTGAATATTGATTTGATATTTCTCTATTTTAATAGAATGGAATTTCTATGTTGAGACATCATTTAATTTCTTTTGGTTCTTTCATTTAGACTTATTGGGGTTCATTGGTAAATTTCTAAGTCTCATACATGGTTATGTATTCATTGACTAATTCATTGATTTGGGTATTGATGTTAGAACTTGCTTTTCTCCGAGCCCAACGCCTGTAGCAGAACACTAAAAATACTAGAAAAACAATGAAAAGGCCAAAAGCTACAAATATCCATATGATTCTATTTCCAGTAGGAGGAACTTTTGGTACATAAGGTGTAAGATCACATCCAGATGGTTATGGACTGAAAGAACTACAAATAAATTCAAAAATATCATAAGAGTCAACTGTTCCCCTGTATTGTATACCATTTATGACAAATCCAGGATATAATTGTACTCTAGCCTTATTAGCCATTTATCTAGATTCTTCCAGCATTATTAGAGTAACATTATCTTCTGCTTCCTTTGATAAAACTTCAGTAATTTCCTAATAGTTGATACCTACACGGTTACATACTTTTTCTGAGCATTCTTCTACATCACCCCAAGATACACATTCATCTTCAAATAACTTCATATAACTCCACCATTGTTCTTCTGATATATTGAATATATATTTTTGCCTGAGTTGTTCCATAATTATTCTCCTCCCCAAATCGTCCACACTCCAAGATCCGACTGCACTTTGACAGTACATCGTACCATTATAACAATCATAATCTGGGCAGTTTGGACAACTAAAAGTTCGATAATAAACAGACAGGTTGACTATATTAGCAATTGATTATTACCATGTTGCTTGATTTTCTGGTAGTAGTGTTAGAATTGTCGTAGAAATGAATAAGTTTGCTTACTGGTGGAATCCAAGAACATCATAATTTAGGTAGTTGGTCGTTTATTCGTACTAAAGATTACAGATATAAACACTTATGTTTTTTCCTTAGTAATGAATTCAAGTATTTTTTCACCATCATCCTTACTAATGAGAATGGTTGGAATAGTGACTTCAAAACCACGACCATCTTCAATCATAATAATTCTACCTGGTTCTTCATTCTCAACACTATCCATAATAATTAGTAAAATAGCACCCTATTTTTGGGCATTAAGTGATTTTTGGGTAAAAGTACAGTCCTTTCTCTCGGTTAAAAGGAAATTTTTTTTAGCCTTAGTAGGTAGTTAATCATCTTAGAATCGACAATTTTCAAGGAACTCAGGCAAGACAACTTTAGCAGAGAGGGTCTTACCATAAGGTACAACTCCATAGTTAGCAATAGAAAAAGGAATGGAGTAGTTGAAGAGTATAGGATTGGAATATTTGTCATTAAAGTAGTTCCGAAGTTCTGGAGGACTATTAACAAATAGTTTATTAGGTAAGGTAGGAATCAATATGGTACCGAGAAGGATTACTAAGAAGATTAAACTGCCACCTTGAAATTGTATCATTTGTTTGATAATAATTACACCATTGCTGATATTATTAGAGTATTGTATTAAATTAGAGCATGATAAAACTATCACTCCTTGTATCATCACAAAAAATAGGGAATCAAGGTATTGTAGTGCTATGATTTCTTACTCTGTGGAGAAGCCTCATATACTATAAATCTACTCTATAACTGATCATCAATCTTCATAATTGCTGCATAGTTATTCAATCTATAACAATAATTAGGAGCCGACCAAACTGTAACAATCTTATCACCAAACATCCTTTTATAACCTTCCTTAACTAACTGATGGGCTCGCACAATCTGCTTTAATTCATTAATCTTCAAAAATTACACAATAATTTTCTAGCCAAACAACCATCCTGCTCCCCTAGGATTGGGCTTCCAAGTATCAACATTTTAAGGGTCTGACCACATCAAATCACATAGAGCACCTGTAGTAGGAATTTCAATATTCCTCTCAATAGATCGTATATGATCAATGGTATTCATTTTTGGGGATAATCCGCCATGCACACAGAATATGTTGCCTGTGTTAGAGTAAGAATACCTTCAATAATGGCTCCCAAGGGGAGGAAGTCAAAGACATCATTGAAAAGATGCCAAACATTATGATTGCCATATTTTCTACTTATTTCTTCATAAAAACCATACATATAAGTTATATTACGTGATTAATGATTACCTCTTAACAAGACAATCTGATCAGAATATTTAGCCTTCAAGCAAAACAAATAGGTCATTGTTTCAACAGAATGGTATCCTCGATCCACAAAATCACCGATCATTATGTATCTAGTCCCAGGTAAACTACCACCCTTCTCAAAAATCTAAAGAACATCAAAAAATTGTCCATGAACATCACCACATACAGTCACAGGTGCCTGTACAGGTTGTACATTAGATTATTCAAAGAGCAGTGTCTTTACCCTTCTACAGAGTTTTTTAATAGATGGTTAAGGCAGAATCTTTAAGTTTTTGACTATTTCAATCCACCCTTAAAGATTCATTTTTATCTATATAGTGATTATATGATCAAAACTAATTGAGTATCAATTATAGAGAGAATTATAGAAAACCAGCTATTCCATCCTTCTTGAGTGTGGTTTTGTTTTATCTAAGTTTTTCTTCTCATACATTTTTAGCATGTATTATGTAATTCTTATTTTATATCATATATTTATATTGTTCTAACTGTATCAAAGAAATCTAAATGTCTTCTAAGGAGTCAGATAGTTCAGACAATATCAGCGACGCAGAAGAGTCATCAGATCAACACAAAAACAAGGCCAAAAAAACCAATCATAAACAAACTCAAAAAATTGTTCTTAACATTTCTGGTAGTATCATTTCTAATATAGATTGTCAGTATGTAGTAGTCAATAAAGTGGCCAAAAAATTAGGATGGAAGCTACAACATACAACTGATACCTTTGAATGGGATGTACTATGGACAGATAATGTAGTACAGCCATAAACACTGTTAAGAATGGAACAACATCAAAAAATCAATCATTTTCCAGGTATTCAACATAAAATGCTTTTAGGAATGTTTAATTTAGCTAGAAAAAATCTATTAGGTCGTAATTTAATGAGAATGAAGAAAAAGTTTCCATAATAGTACTCATTTTTTCCTTTAACATGGATGCTTCCAATTGAGTACCACGAACTAAAAAACTATTTTTAGAGTAGGGCTAAGGGAAAAACAAGGACATTTATCGTAAAACCAGAAGCATCATCTCAAGGCAAGGGTATTTACTTAACTAGGAAGATTGAAGAAATAGACCCCTATGATCATTGTGTAGTTCAACGCTATCTCCATAAACCTTACCTTCTCGATGAATTGAAATTTGATTTAAGGGTGTATGTGTTGGTTGCTGGAGTAGATCCCTTAAGACTATACATTTATTAGGAAGGTTTGGGTCGTTTTGCAACTGAACCTTACCAAATTCCCACTAAAGAAAATATGGAATAAATTTGTATGCATTTAACCAATTATGCTATCAATAAGGATAATCCTAAGTTTATCTTCAATCAAACTTAGAAAGATATGACTAAAGGTCATAAAAGAGCCTTAACTGCAGTTTTTGAGGAACTTAAAAATTATGGTGTTAATACTGATAAACTTTGGGATTAGATTAAAGCAATCATTACAAAAACTATCTTATCAGGTTTACCATATCTCCAATCTACCTATCGAGCTTGTCAACCTGAGAATTTTTCTAGTGACATGTGTTTTGAACTACTTGGATTTGATATTATGATAACTTAAAAGTGTGAGCCAATCTTATTAGAAGTTAATCATACACCTAGTTTTTGTATAGATACTCCACTAGATAAACATATTAAAAACAACTATATCAAAGATGCCCTGATACTGCTAGGTATCAATGAGAAGAGAAGAAATCAAGTTGTTAAGAAAAGGAAATAAGCTATCCAAAAAAGGATACTAACAGGAAAGAAACTTAAGTTAACCAACGAGGAAAGATAGGAAGCCATTTAGTAAGCACAAAAATAAAGGAATATCTATGAAAAAAAACATTTAGGGGGATTTGAAATCATTTATCCAGTTAATGAAGAAAAAACCATGCAAAAATATAAGTAATATTTGGATTATGCTTCTGGAAACTATCATAGTAACCTCGGAAGTAAAAAAGTCTTAAGAAGGGGTGAAACAATCAATAGTTAATGCCATTCTTTCAATACTAAAAAAGTTTATGAAGAGAAAAAAACAATTCCTGAAAACCAGAAAAATTTCATCAAGGCTAACATGAATATCTTCCGGAAAACAGACGCTCGTAAACCAACTCCCTTGCAATTTGATACAAATACACTATCTAATAAATAAATTACATCTGAACTCAAAGAAGAAGATAGGGAATATTATCTACCCAGCCCTTTAGGTTACCAGTACAAAAATATTCAAAATTATAATGAACCAATTACTGTAAACCTTCCACAATAGTATCCAATCAAAGAAATATGCTATCCCCTTGAAGAAGATAGCTAATTTCATGATAAATATAACATAGAGCAACATTATCAGAAAATTAATATCAGGGGTACTCCTTTGAAATTCCCAAAAGAGCATGCATGTGAGCCCCTTTCAAAATGTATAAAAACTGACAATCAAGGAACTAAGATCGATAATAGTTTAAAATCAAATTTATTAAAATTTAACATCACATCTCCACTTGAACCCAAAAAATAGGGAAAAGGGAGCAAGAAGAGATTTGGTTATAAGGATACCAAAACCCAACCAAAATCTATGATATCAGCCCAAAGATAGAAAATCCCAATTAGTCTTAATACCCTCTTAATAAGTGGCATTGAGTCTAATACAGTTTCCAATTACAATAACATCAAAAATACCCTCAACCAGTATAAGTACAAGAATTTTGAATGATTCAATGCAAGTGTAATCCAACTTAATATTATATATTTCATCAATGAAAAAGAATTTCAAAAACAAGGGAAAGGAAATCAGGACACCAGTTTCTGAGAATTTTGCTCCCAAAAGACTAGCCATCAACTATGAACCCCCAATGATAAGTATACCTTCCATATATGATATAGTTATAGAATACTTAGTAATAGATAGTGGAAAACTCTATCATCACAAAATGAGATTAGACTCCATAATGAGAAAACCGAATGTCTCAAGAGAAGACTTATTAAACTATCTGAAAACCAAGCATTATTTATATTTTGCCGACAATAAAATCAAGGATACACAATTACTGAAATTTATCGATAGAATCTTGGGTAAAGCAAGTAAAACACAGTCCAAGGGTAATAATAATTCCTATAATTTAAAAAGTTACCCTAATAACCTTCCTATGCAGACTACTACCAATAAACAAGTTGAAATAGCTGCTGATTTTGATTATTTGGAGGATGATGAGTATGAAGAAGATTATGAAGACTATGAAGAACCTAGTCCCTAATTGATTACTGCATTGCAAAAGGGCAAGACTCCTAACATTGATAAAAATACATTTTTGACTTATTGTCAAGAGTATGAGCAATCTGAAGAGGAACCTGCTCAGGCCTCATGGGATTTGGATATGGATTAAGATGCTGATTTTGTATGAAATGCTATATCATTATTAAGTTGATAATGGAGAATCTTTTTTATCTTAGTTTTAATTGAGTTCAATAATGTTGACTAAACCTAAGATTTACTTTACCTTGGCAGCTGTTCTTGGATCATCCTATTTGATGTTTAACTATCTGACTAGACCTCCCATTCAATCAATTAGTGAGTAAAAAACCAAAAAAATATTATAAGAAATCAAATATCAAGTACTCATCACATGCATTGGTATTAGTTAAAAAATGAAAAATAAACTACAAAAATAACCTCTACCAAATCATTCAGAAGTCTTCAGGGAACAAATCAATAAAATATATTAGAAAAAGGAAGCCTTAATCCTTCAAAGATATAAACTCAATAAAGCAAGCTTTATAGCAGCCTTGGAGAAATATAAACATGTGAGTTAACTCCAGAAAATTTAAAACGAAATAATTGATATTTTAGAACGAGTTATTGAGTGTAAAATGCCTGACTTAACTGTCCATGAAATGGTAATTGATATGTCTATCTAGGTATAGAAGCAATTTTCACCAGAGCAACTATAAATTTATTACCTATAATTAAGTCAAAATGTCTGCATTAAAGTGTTAAATCAATTGAAATAAAAGCAACAAAACCCCTTATTTGATAGTCGCTTAGATGATGATTTCAGAGAAGCTGTAAATTAACTCTCTATTTTTGAATATAAAACACAATATTTGGTTGACAAGGGTTTTGATAGAGAATGGGGCTGTCCAAATTAGGTACATATTTTTCACTAGAAAGGTATTTTTAAAGATTATTGAACAATTCAAAGGAAGAAATTAAGAATATTGTCATCATATGGAAAAAATTGAGTCTTGCTATGCAGCAGCAATCTAAGCTGCTTCTAACTAGGTTGAAACTCAGACAGTTGAGTCATTATTGAAGTATTTTGATCCAGTACAGTCTTTCTCAAAAAAGTTGACCTAAGTATAGGAAGAGGTGGGGTCGACCAAAGAATTGAAGCGGACACCCAGTAAAATTAGGAGAATAGAGTCAATAACTATGGAAGATAACATGGAATTGAAAGAATTTGTAGGGGAAAAAATTAAGAAGTTATAGAATCTAACAAAAATAGTCAATAGTGATTGAAATTAATAGAGATATAAGATAAATGGGTAGCTGTTACCTTTAATTTTCTTGAGTTAAATATTCTTTAAATCGATGGATGGAGTGTGATTAAGCTAGTGGTGTCTTTTAAGTTCCTAAACAAGTGTATGGCTGATTAATCCTAATAAATCAGTCAAAGTCATTATGCAATTGAAATCATCTGAGCAATTACTAGTTTTCCTTCCTGGTGTAGATGAAGCAAATAAGGCTGTAAGTTATTTCAAAGAGCGTGGAAGATCTGCTAACAGCAAGGAGATGAACAATAAGTAGGTTTAAAATAATACCAAGTGTTGTTTTTTTCAACATCAATAGCTGAAACATCACTAACATTCCCTAATCTAGCATCTATAATTGACTCAAGAAAGTCAAAGATCAATATATTTGATCCAGAAGTAGAACTAATGGTAACTTACTAGTTGATGTATCATAAAGCTCTAAAAGACAAAGAGAGGGTATATTAGGCCGAAATTGTCCAGGAACCTATTTTTATACGTCATATATGAAAACTGGATTATAAAAGATTGAAAAATATGAAACTGAATTAGAAAAGCATGATTTAACCAGTCCACTTTTCGAGCTGATACTAAAATGCCATTTCGAGAAGAAGCAAGAACCATTGAGGAAGCTGAAAAGCTGCTTAAAAAGTTAGATCATAAAGATAAAAATGAGCTTAAAGAGAAGCTTAATTATGCTTATAAAAGGTTTAAAGAGTATAACTTTATTAACAGTGATGAAGAAATATCTAGGTGTGGAAAACTTATCGTCAAATATGGAAATTTAGGCAATTTTAGAAAGAACTATGCACTTTATTAAGCTATAAAGTCCGGCTGTCAACCAATATTATTGCCATTATTGTTTTTACCATGTATGGTGCCAGTCTAACCAAAAATTTAAATCAACTCTTACCAAATAGAACACAAAGTGGAGATATTTAAGGCATTTCTTTATATCTGGTTAGGGTGGCCAAAAAAATTGATCTAATAGCTACAAAGGAATATTAATTAAAAAAAAACTTTAGGCTCGAAATTAAATTTAAAAATCAAAGATACATAAAAGAACAAAGCTTATCCAAAACTACCTTGGTTGGATGAGAAACCTGTTATTGATAACTTTGTCCAACAAATGTATACTAAAGTCCAAGAAAAGGTAGTAGAACTTGGGTATTTCCCCCTGATAATTAAAAGTTAATTTTTAGCCAACTCTCATATAATATATATTATTAACTGGTGAATTAAGAAATGAGGGATTCCAAAGAAATATTCACAATTCAAAATTTCTCAAAGGCCAGATTAAATGGTGAACTTGAAGAATTTTTAAAAATTTGGAAAAAAAGGCATTCTAGCTCATCAATGTAAAAAAAAGATTGGGTGATATTTGCTGGATATGCACTTTCTAGTCTAGTAAATTCACTCATATCTGATTTAGTGGAAGATAAGAATACTGTTCCAACGAATACCATTATTGAATAAGTGCTAGGTCATGAGGCTGTAAAATTTTTATTGAACTGGTTGAATACCAATAAAATCAAGGAAGATAATAATGATAGAAAGAACTCTTTCTGTCGGTTGGTGATCAAATTTATGAGGTCCCAAATTTTGATAATTTAATTTTAAGACAATAATAGCTACCTTTACTAACTCTTTCGTCCTCATCTTCATAAGTAAGTCTGCATAGCTATTTATAGCCTAATTTTTGTGCTAGCCCTTCTTCCAATCATTTTTAATGGTTTGACCAACCATTGACAATATAGATATATTCTTCAATAATAAGTTAATAAAATTATTATAAAGTCAATGAAGGAAGTTAATCA
>CASCJZ010000475.1:0-11360 GCA_949152475.1 Terebella lapidaria
CTAGATTATGAAAGGAAAATTAAACAGATGGAACATAAAGTGAATCAACTAACAACCTAAAATGAAGCTCTACATAAGCAAAATAAAAATATATCGAGCTTAAATAGAAAATTTTCTGTTCAAGACTAGTTTAAAAATAAAAAATCATCCAGCATGATAGTCTCACAACAAAATGAAAAATTCTATTATATTAGATAAATCAAGGTCGGAAAGGGCAGAAGAATAAAGAGTAGAAATGGGAGAAGAAGGAAAATTCAAAAAAAATCAAT
This sequence comes from Terebella lapidaria, assembly GCA_949152475.1. Classification (NCBI taxonomy): domain Eukaryota; kingdom Metazoa; phylum Annelida; class Polychaeta; order Terebellida; family Terebellidae; genus Terebella; species Terebella lapidaria. The sequence goes on from CASCJZ010000475.1 coordinate 270, forward strand.
CCAAAATTTCGTCCTTTATTTAAGAACCTAGCGATGATTTATCATCATCTAGTCATCCACCTAAACCTACTGAAAACATTCAGTCCCTTCCTTCTCATCATCTTAAGAAGCAGAGAGTTACTCAAGGACCACCTAAGAGGGCAGTTAATGCATCTATGTAGGTAAAGCAAGTTACTAAATATTCATAAAAAATGGATGAAAAGTCATAAGAAATGGAAAAGATCTGGCCATAATTCCACAAGAATGCAGCAAAAAGTCATCAACTAACCACAATAAATACAACCAATAGAAGATTAAGAAAAGAAAAGAAATTCATAATGACTTCTTATCACACTTTGAAACACCTCGACAAACAGAAAACTCAGATTTTTTCAAAAGGTAGATAGATCCTTCTGATTTTTTTAACAGCCTAGCGAGGAATCAAGCTTCTAATGAAGTTGAATAAAATGTAATGAGATCAAGATCTGCAGGAGAGTTCTATTGATTATTCTGAAAGTTCAGTAATTTCATCAAATGTGAATGTCTTGGCTGAAGCATCAGAGTAGAAACCACCCCAAAAAATGGCTAAAAAAGTAACTTATATCATAACTTAGAAAGCTAAAAGGGATAAGATAAAGGTAGTTGATCCAGCATCGTTTGAATGATCTTGATTTGAATTGATCAATGAGGAATTTCTTCAAAATACCTATATAATATTAATATTCAAATGTTACTGTCTTGGAGCAGACTCAGAATTAAGTATGCAACACATTATTGGAGTCATAGATTACAAGGTATGCTGGTTTCAAGCAATGCTTGCATGAAGCTTTACCTTTACACAATTATAATATATCAAATTATTCTAGAATATTCTAAAATAAATAATCAAGCATTTCAAGCCTCAGACACAATCAATAGAGACACTGATACACTAATATTAAACTACTAACAAATAATGCTTAAACTATATTTTTTAGATTTGTATAAATGGGAATGTTTTCATTCAAATTGTAATATTATATAAGTAAGTAATGGCTTTGGTTCAATGCTATGAAATCCTGAGGGTCAGGGAAGATTGCTCTGACCTATAGTTACGAAAAGCCTATTATCACTTGGCCAAGAAAACTCATCCTGACAAATTAAAAGGTAGCCTTCAATCTGAGATGCCAATGATGAATTCCTTTAAAGTGATATGCCTGGCCTACCAAAAAATTAAAAAGGTTAGAAAAAGACAAAGAACACTAAGATAATTTTTTGACCTACGAGAAGAGGGAGTGAGCTACCATGAAAATATCAGGAAGAATATAAGAGAGACAAAATACAACTATGATCAACATCTCTAAATCCTGTAAATGCTTCAAAACAGACTAAAAAATCTTAAAAGCTGATGAAACATCCAAATAGTGTCATTGATATGTATTGTAATTTTATTTATTTCCAATTCCATTTAATATTATTATTTCAGTTAAAGAATAGAAATAATGAAAACAACCCTTACTAATCCCTAGAGAACCATACAAGCTCTTCCTAGACCAGGAAATAATTATATCTATGAAAATAATTAGGCATCCAAGAAAACATCTAATTACTGCTTCACTGATATGTTTAATCCGCCATTGCCCTTACCAACTAAACATGCATCTCAGTAGCAACATTAGATCCTCTCACTTGGAGCTTGGAAGACAAAAAAAAGCAATACAGGCATTAATACAATGGGCTATGTGGTGTAAGAAAGGAAATAAAAAAGCTCCTAATATCAACAAAAAATAACCTACATCCTTAAAATCACAAGCAAAAGTTATCAGTAAGTCTTCTTCATCATAAATTATAAGACAAATCAAATTTGAAACAATACCCTTATGCAGAAGAAAAAAAATGGCCTTTAAGTTGGAAAAAATCAATCTAATTCATCTTGGAGGAAAGAAACATATCTAATTTCTCCCACTAAAAACAAAATAAATGTTCAATGCAGAACTGAATTTCTATCAAGTTCACCTTATAAGCAATGGAATTATACCAACATTTAATGATTTCACCATCATTCTTATAATATGACTCCAAAAGTCCTATTAACATAATGTTTATTGGAATAATATCATTTCCTGGGAGGAGGCACTTTCCTTGGAGGTGGCTTGGGAACGCGCATTTATTTTGGTGGTGGCGGTTGATGTACAGATTATTGCTCTTAATAATATTGAGAATGCTGCTGTTATTGAATATTTTGCATTGGAGGATTATATTGAGTTGGAGGAGGTGGTCTATTAACATTAACTGGAAAACTTTTAGTCATGGATTACTGAGTTTATTGTTGAATGGTTTTGGGTTGGTTTCTTTATTTTTTAGGTGGAGGAAGAATACTTTGATTTTGTGTTTCACACTCTTTGGTGTTTTGTTCCACTTTTACTGGAAAATTGGGGGTCATAGATTTTTTGGGTGGAGGAGGTGGATTGGTCTTTGCTGGAATTTTAATGGTTTCTGTTTGAGGAACTTATTCAATGGGTTATTGATGAATATTTTTTGTCCCTTATGATGAAATTTGCTTATTTTTTATAGGATGAGGTGGTGGTTGTGGATTTGTTCTGGGCCCTGACTTAATAGCTGAGGATGATTATTCTTCATATACTATTGTCGATTAAGATTGTTTTGGCTGTCTGGGAGGTGGTAATGGTGGATTCTGGGGTCCTTTATGAGGATCAGTATCTGTTTGGGATGTTCCTCCAAAAATAGGTGGTTTGGGTTGATTAGGTCTTCCCGAAGATGGTTTTATATTGACAGGAACTTGTCCTTTTTGTTGAGATTTTTTGGCTTCTGGTTTTTTCATCATTGGCAGCATGATAATTTTTGGGTATTGATTGGTAATGTTAAAGTTTTTAATGTTCAGACTCGCCAGAATGTCAAAGATGGGGTCTTTAGATGGATGCAAAAATTTTTTGCATAGTTAAGATGCTAAAGTATGCTTATTTTAATCAATAGCAATATACGCAACTTCCTTGATTAGTTTAGCAAAGAATTGATTAGGATTGATATTTGTAGTGATAGATTGATGGATAGCGATTAGTTGCTCAACTGAACTAATAACTTCTTTTTTACGTTTTTTTGAGTGATTTGGAAGTTTGTTAACCTTCTCATAAAAAGTCTGAGCAATTGACTCAAAATCCTCAGCAAGAGTCAAACAGATGATTACTGCTTCAGGATCTTTCAATTCACTTTCCATCCTTTTGGCAAGCATCTTGAAGAGGAAACTCTTTTTTTCTGATCCAATAGAAAACACTAAAGCTACACATTACTTCCATTTTTCAATGTCATATTTCTTCACTAGCTCCTCTGTATCATGGGAGGATAGATGCTTGAGGGTTCCTGTAATGAAATTATCAGTAGTTTCTGTGAAAAAGGTCTTTAGAGTGGTACTGAATGTTTCTTGAGATACACTATAGGCTATTATCAAAGCTTCTGCAGTTCTCCCACATTTAAGAGCTGCATCAATAGCCCCACCATAATTCCCAATTAGAATGTTTTCCTTGATCATTTTTTCCTTCCCAATATCCCAATCAAAATTCCTAGGTACCATATCATATTTGATATTTTCATGTTCATCCTCTTCCTATTAGTGGTTCTTTGATTGAGTTTTAAACTGCTCAAAAAATTTAGCTGCTTATTATCCAGTCATTGAAGATGCTTGCACTTTGACTTTCTTACTTTAGTGACCATGATGATGGGTTGATGCTTATCTCTTTTTTCCTGTATACTTTTCGACCTACCGAATAATTTTTGTTCTGTTAAGATTCAAAAAATTATAGATTTCCATATCACTGTCTGGATGTTTTTTGGCTGCAATAACTTTCCATAATTCACTTGCATAAATAGGTTCAACTTCTCCTGTCTCTGATTTTAAGGTATTCTAGAGATTAAGCAATAGTCTTTCAAGTTCTGGATCAGTTGGAGCAGTTATTTTATATTAATGAAGGGAATTTCCTCTATTTTAGGAGTAACTAAGTAACTTATCACCATGGAAAATAGTTCCATTAGTGATCTTGTACCATTTTGGTACATAGCTGTATAAATTGGCATCATTAAGGGTATAGATAGATACTTTACTGTCAGTGCCTACTGCATAGATAGACTGTATTCTTTTAGACCATTTGATTGAATGAATGGATTCCTTTATTTGAGTCTCTGAAATGGGAGTCTATTATTGTTTGTAGTTCCAACAAATGGCCTTGCCATTACGATCGGAAGTTAAGATCAGTTCAGGATCATTTTCACACCAATCTATAGAATTTATTCCCCCAGTATGAACTTTATCAATGATCTCTACTGGCCCTTTTTGTGTTCTAAAATCCCATATTTGAATTTAATTTTTTTTTTAGTCATCAAGGGTTACAGCTATTTGAGTGTAGATTTATTTACTCCAATTAATCTGAACATTTCTTCGATTGGTATTAACAGAATTAAATTGAAAGATAGAGTTATCAGATTTGATATCCCAGAGGGCTATTAGTCCATTTTCTGAAGCTGAGGCCATAATATGAGGTACTTGTTTGTTCCAAGCTACTGAAGTAATATAGAATCCTTCATGAGGATTTTTTCGGCCTGGCTGAACAATTTCCGGCTCAGATATTCCCTTTCCAATATCAATCAACAGCACTTCAGTTGATCCAAAGACCAAAAAATTATTTTTAAGATTATTCCACTCTGCACATATAATAGGACAACCGTTTTCATCAGGCTATTCTGAATATAATAAAGAAGGTTGATTTTCAAGATTATCTGGTAGAGAATTGGTGGATTGAATTATTTTAGAGGCATCCCAAAGATTAAATGTACCATCTTCTAAACCACCAAAAATAATCCCATGTGGATGAGTATCTACTAATAAACCCTAATGTACTTTATTTTTATCCAAAACAATCCCATGCCAGGCATCGGTAAGGCTTAGACCAATAGCAGGTACCCAATACATCCATCGATTTAGAAGCAGATACAATATCCAGGGATAAAATATCAATAGAATACAATTTATTAGAAGTAGGAATCAAAGATGCACAGCATAAGTGCTCAGGATGTGCTTTGGAATTCGACCAAGCAATCAAACCCGGGGTTGCATAAGTTTTTATCTCCATTTGAAACAGATTAAATATAATACAAAATTTAACACCACGTAAAAGGTTTATAAGCACTATCTTATGTAGATAAAATTCTTTTTAAGAAATAAGTACTCTCGCAAGTATTCTTGAGTTATAGCTGTATCTTTAAGAAAAATTCGATAGAAAATATACACTTATATATTTTAAAGTGCTTCCAATTAATGGAAAATGAGCAGAACAACTATCCTTCAGTAGTTTCCAGAAAAACAACTCTAGACACTTTCTCCAAGCGTTCCTAAAATAATAACCATCAACAACCTCAGCATTAAATGCTAGAAATAAAATAGAATTCCAAATGCCTGATTCAAAAGAAAAGTGAAGAGAAAAAGATAAAATTTTCAGCGACTGAACTGAAGAAACTCATACATATTCTCTAAAATAAAATCAAACTTCATGAAAGCAAGAGTAGGAAAAAAAGTTCAGAAAATAGAAAAAAAGTAAATACTAAAGACAAGAACCAAAGCAGGACTTGCAAAAACAAACATATAGGATATCTTAAGAATCAGATAGATCTCAATATAGCTTTCAATAAAAAATCTAGATCGCCCACAAAGGCTACCCAATCAGGGAGAAATTAAAGGAAGCAACTCAAGCCAAAGAAAGAGTATATATTGCTCAATGATGAATTTGTAGTCGCTCAAGTAGGAATTGCTTAACTCAAAGAAAAATTAAATAGAGAAGTTAGAGAAATCAATGAGAATAATCAACAAAATATTTTCTAAAAGAATCGCTAAATCAGTTGTATTATAACCATCCAAAAATGGTGGAGGAAACTGAAAAGCAAGCATATTAAAGACCAGAACATCAACAATAATCTTCATTAGACTGTTGCTAAGCAACATGCCTAATTTCAAAATTAGGAGCCAGATTCAAGTATAAAGAATCTACATAAAATTGTAACAGCAGAAGCTCTTAATAACTAGCCTTAATCTGAACTTAACTCACAAAAGAGAACCTAATAACAACATGATTCAAAAGATGGTAATAAAGTACGATAAGCTGCTTCTTGTGAGTAAACTTTGTTGTTAAGGGAAAGTGCAGCAAAACTTCAGTACAATACAAATCACTAAATTCTATTAAAACTCTACTAGTCCTCAAGGATAAGCTAAGCATCCTATAATGAAAAAATTAGTTTAATCTAGTCAAAATATGAGAAAGAACTGGTTTAAATTGAGTAAATCAGGTCAGTTTTCAGAAGAAATGCTGAGTTAGTTGAAAAAATGGTGAAAAAAACAAAAGAAAATCTAATTTTGATATAATCAGAAGGCTGTTAAAATGAACAGTAAATATTAAATAAAATATTTGGAGAACTTTAAGATCATCCAACACCTAATTCAAGGAACAAATTTGAGTCAATTCAAACTAGATAAAAATCGACAGGATGCCACTTCACTCCTAAAAATTTACCAGGTAAGGAAGTCTTTGGTAGTTCATAAGAATTCGATCATTCATCTTCTTAAGAAGAATAATTAAAACCCTAGTAAATTGAATAATTCTCACCAGCTGTAAAGATGTCCTCTAAAATGATGAAGACTCAAAATTTTCATCATCTTATTTAAGGTAAACCATTTAATTGATTTAGAATTGAAGGAAAGATAGCTAGTGAAGGGGTAGATAGAAATTAGACTAGCTCGACAATTAGGAATTATCCATAAAAGCAGCCCTAATCATCATAAATTTGTTGATACTTCAATTATTGGGATCCACCGGTTTTTAAGCATTTTCTTCAGGTTTTACTCATGTACTTCTAGAATTAAAACAGACTATAAAGAATAGTTTTTAAGATACATCAATATGCCATATGGTTTTTCTCCAGAGCAGAGACTAGCATTTTTGCAGGGCTATGATATACATTCTACTCAGGACGAGGAAGAATTCATTGAGGGATTAGATAAGGTCATTCCTGATGAAGTCTTATAGGACTACTATGATAATTTTTATGAATGTTCAGAAGAATCAGATGAAGGAAGGAATGAATCAAGAATCCTACTAAATTTCCAAAAAATTCATGATAAAGCTATTTTTAATGCTCTGAATGAGGGGCTCAATTATTTTAGACCTTACTACTCTATCAGTAACTTCATAATTGATTTAGATGGTGTTCCTTACACTTGGAACAACTCTGAAAGGGCACTAACTTACTACTTCATTGCAGAAGAAAACATCAAAGAAGTATTGGAAAAAACCCAATATAAAATTTTAAAATGGTCATCAAATCTTTGTGGTTTATTCATCGACTAACCCTAAAATTAACAAATTTCTAGCATTTTATAAAAATCTGCAGGTTCTAATTACCCTCTTCTCATTTAAACCAGGTAAGAGAGATGCAATGTCACTAGTAAATTAGAAATTAATGAGTCTAACTATGAATGGTCTATATTTGAAGAGCAAAAGGTGGCTGTGCTGTATGAAATTGCTTCTGGCATTTTTGAAGATATAATTGCTGAATTATCTGATAGAAATTGTCCTTGAAGATGAAGTATTTGTATGTATTGATTATGAGTTGTATTTCATATCATTCTCAATATAATCATGGTTGCTCATCATTTACCATTCTGTTTTCCTTATCTTCGTCTTGGCTAGGTACTATAAATAGACTATTAATTCTTTAGCAAACCCAATTTGTTAATTGAAGGATTTTCTTCTTTTTTACTTCTTTTCCACTCAATGATTCAGTCATAGATTGCTTGAACTGATATAAAATTTATTCTCCAACTGTTTTCTTCTCAGAGACTATTTCTATTGGTCTTTGAGAATTTTCCCTAGAAAAAGATAATGATGGTCTAGAATTATTCAAGTAATTGGTAATATTACTGTTTTTAAAACTACTTCTCCCTATTGAATGACTTTCATTTTGTTTTTTTCCTTTATACCAAGAAACATTTGTTATTGTAGATTTATTGAGTCTGTTAGATTGTTGTAGACTACTATTTTTCAATTTAATTCTCTGGATAAATTTTACTAGATTGATTACAAATGTCCTATTTTCAAGGTTGATTGATTGTCTTTGGAGGAAACTTTAGGTTTCTTTGATAAGCGTTTGTGGACACCACATTTGAATTTCTTTTTCGGGTCTTCCCAAGTAGTGGCTATTGTCAAAGAAGGTTGTCTTACTGTGATATCCTGATTCCACCAAAAATATGAGTCTATTAATATCATTTTTAAGCCTTTAGTTTTAATTTTTAAGTTTGTGATATGCTTTTATCTCCTTACGCATTAGTTTGAATTTATTTTGTTAGGCTTCCAACTGTTGCTCATACCTGTTGACCTATTTTTAGTAAAATTATTTCTTTTGGATAGCAATTTTATTATTTAAGGTCTCATTTTTGAGTTAATTTTTGAGTTGGAATAGCTATTCAGATAGATTCTTGTGGGAATCTTTTAAGTTCATGATTTATTGTTATTTACCTTCTAATTATTCATTACTAGTTTGTAACTATTGTTTAAGCTCTTACTTATCTAATTTGAGTGTCTAAATTTCATTAGTGAGCTTGCTAGCTTCTTGGTCTTTTTTATGAAGATCTGAGATAGTTTGTGCAAGTTTCTACTTGACTTGAAGGAGACTATTATTGGGATTAGGATTGATTTGTGTTTGTGCATGGAATGTTGCTTGAGTTTTAAGTTGTTTCTGTCTATTTTTTTGCATGCGGCTGTAGGCTAGTTCCCACTCATCATCTGAGTTCTCTGAGGGAATTTATTCAATGATAGCCTGATACCTATTATGAATATTCTGTAGTTTCATTAGTAATTTAACGACTATATTCTAATAAAAAGTAATAAAAATCATTAAAAATTTCATATTCTGGTTAAATCCAAAACCAGCCTTTGTAAGATCTTCCAGAAAAAAATAGCCTTAATTACTATAATATATTCTTATATATGGATAATTCATCTAAAAAACCATTATCTCTCTCTGAAAAGCAGGCTTATCAGGGAGCTAAAACCTTTTATATATGTTTTCTCCCAACTAGTATGTTAACTCTTATGATCTTGAATTGGATGTTTTCTTAATAGCTCCATTTGGCTATTTGGATCTCAGCATGGTTAAGTTATTTATTTGCATTGAAGATGTATTTACTTTGTAATCAAGTTGGAAACGAACCCTATGAAGTAAGAAAGAAGCTCTCAGAATAATAATTTTCATCAAACTTAAGACCATAAATTGTATAACTGAGTGAAGAAATTCATGAAGAATTAGAAACAACTAACATGCCTATTTCCTCACATGACTAACAACTAAAAGAATAGAAGCTCTCAGAACCATTAAGACCTCCTAAAAAGTATTGCTCTGAGTGTTGTATTACTCAACCATACAGAACTAGGCATTGTAGAAAGTGCAATGTATGTATTTTGAGGTTTGACCATCACTGCTTCTGGATTGGGAATTGTGTTGGTCAGAATAATCACTTATGGTTTTATCTTTTTCTCCTTTTTCAGACAATTAATAACCTATGTGTTACTAGTTTGAGTGTCTTTATTGGGGTTGAAGCTTCTGGGTACTGGGTATTTTTATTGATTGGCTCATTTGTCCTTGCAGGTGGATTTTTGCTTTTTACAGTAACTTTCTCCTTATTACTAGTTATATTTAAGTGCCTACCATACTTTATTGATTCTGTACAATATGACAACTTGGTAGCACATGCGAAGGCATAGAATTACCTACATTAAGCATTTATAGAAGGGTTATAACCCTTTTGATGAGGGAATAATCAAAAATGTTACTGATTTCTGTGCTAGAAGGTGGTGTGACTAGTAAAATGGAAAATAATGGACAGTACCCACCTTTGATGAAGCTAACACATTAAAACCACAATGGAATTGTCTTGATAATTAATATTACAACTGCTGCTGATTCTTGAATAAATTTCTTAAAATAATAATCATTTGTAATTTTGAGATTCTATGATCTTACTTTTCTAAAATTCTCCTCATTTGGAATCTTTTATATTTTATCCTACCTTAGGAAATATACTGTCAATAGTCATCAACATTTATTAATTCTTTAATAAGATATGACATTACCAAGTCAAATTGCCCAGAAGCTTAAATCGATTCCCATGGATCCCTCAGCAATAGCCAATGACCTGGAACTAGCCTATATGCTTTCATTCAGTGGACATAGTATGATTTATTTTGATTTATTCTAGGCATAACCAATAGTTCAATCCACTACAGTCCCAAGGATAACTATCAATCACCTTTATCTAGTTATGGCTTTGTTGATTTTGATCAGGAGACCTACCAACATCTCTCTAAGGAAACCCTCAAGAATTATATCAATAAAAAAGGAACAGTGATTAAAGGTATTAGATCTGGGTTTAAGGAATTCTATATGAGAATAGCCGCTACAACCCTTACAGCTAGCCTTAAACATGCTAGAGATTTCAAGAATCATTTGTAGAAGTAAATTCGAATTTGCCCAGCAGAAATGGACTACAAAATTGAAACAATGAAGGGAAATATGCCCTTTAAATGGCCTGATACAATGAATTAGTTCTATAAAGAATTAAATTCATTACCATGGAATGCATTCTCTACTGATTCTGAAACTATCTATAGTGAGTTCATCTAGAGCATCAAGAAAACTATTGAATCCAACTACATAAGGCTTAGGGATAGATAGAACAAAGAAAGACCAAATATTGTTTAAAATATGAGGAAAATGTTAGAAATTCTTATTGGGTTTAGTCTCAGAACCACTAATCAAAATCTTGTCCTTAAAAATCTCCAGTATGTCGCTAACTTAACTGAGAAAAATAAAATGCTCACATCCTAGGAATAAACAATCATGGTAGCAACCCTCCAGCATTTCTTAGAGAATTTCTTCAATCAAATTCCTGAGAAAAAGAATGAGGATTATCACTATTGCGATAATTTATGGAATCTTGATGCCTTTATCATTATGAAGAAAATTTACTTTCAAAAACAAAATGGATTAGCCTTTTTTTCAACTGCAACAGATGGATCA
>CASCJZ010000476.1:2500-22500 GCA_949152475.1 Terebella lapidaria
ACTATCACGGTGCTGACAGCAAAATTAAACTAAGGTATGGTCGTTATATTGCAATAGCCCTGTTTTGATCCTCAGTGCAAAAAAGCAATAATTTGTATATGCACATAACAGACAACAAATAGCAATTTGTATTTGTGTATACTTATTTTGCATGTCTTGTATTCAGTATTTTACTGCATCATAACAATATATTTCTTTTGCATTTGATGGAACAATCCTGACACAAAGGATGACAGATATGCGACTCAACCACAAACCTCATCTCTGATTCCTCCAAGCAACCTGTCCAACATGTTCTTCCCTCTGTAGGATTTTGGATCATGTACTGATAGCTTTGATAGCATCAGGCCAATACACCAGTGAGTATCATATTGTTTGGCTTCAACCAATATCTTGTCACCAGTGTAAATCAGGAACAACAGCAAGTCAGGATATATATTTAGTATATATTTATATGTAACACATGTTCTTGCCTTTTCGGTTTTTTTAATGCCAAAGGACATATTCACAAGCACATTGTTCATCTGGTATTTTAAGCAAACAAGCAAATACTACTGTATTACATCTGTTCATCAATTTTCAGGGTCGCGTTGAATGGATGGATGGTTTACTGCTCCCAGACTAACATGATTGAGGTCATATGATGTCATAACGACTTAGGAATTACGGTAAGTGTGTTTGGAATATAACCTACATTCTTTCCTTGATTGTTTTTGGTATGGAAGGTTGGGTAAACATGTCATGATACCTGTGTAGTGTATGATTAGTGGTAATGTAGGGGTGGATGGGTCATGATACATTTGTATTGAAATCTCATTAGGTAATTATCCAACCCATTAAAGAAACAGTGCTTTTTCAACAAGAAAGGCAGTACTAAGTGATGACGCACAAAATTTTCATGTGCAAAACAGCACTGCATCACGCCAGTGAGTTGAAAATACCATAAAACGAGGCCTCTGCTGGCCAATGTGCATGATGCGTGGCCAGCCAGCCAGCGCGCAGCCTGCCGGCTCGTCGGCTGAAATCAATTTTCGTGCAAATAATGTGGGAGCAGCAAGTGATGCTAGACAGTAGCTGGCTGCTCTGTGCGGCAGACTGATGCGCTTGGGGCCTAGACTCGGCTAACAGCAGTCAGTCAGTCAGGCCGAAGTTGCAGAAAAGTAATAGGAGGTCCTGAGCGGCTGTGGGTCGCAGACGCTACTGTAAGGACAGTACCTAGCTTGACGGGTCTTGAGGACCGCCGGCCACGACGTGGTGCGGGCGGTGCGCGAGGAAGCATGTTTCGCCTGCGAGCGAGACGACGACGTTTCAGCAAAACGGTGAGGCCGGTCTCGATCGGTCTTCGCTAGCTTTGAATAGCTACCTGGTTGATCCTGCCAGTAGTCATATGCTTGTCTCAAAGATTAAGCCATGCATGTCTAAGTACAAGCTTTTACACAGTGAAACCGCGAATGGCTCATTAGATCAGTTAATATTTATTAGATCGTACAATCCTACTTGGATAACTGTGGTAATTCTAGAGCTAATACATGCAAACCAACTCCGACCTTCGGGGAAGAGTGCTTTTATTAGATCAAAACCAATCGGGGGCTTGCCTCCGTCCACTTTGGTGAATCTGAATAACTTTGTGCTGATCGCATGGCCTCGAGCCGGCGACGTATCTTTCAAGTGTCTGCCCTATCAACTTTCGAAGGTATGTGATATGCTTACCTTGGTTGTAACGGGTAACGGGGTATCCGATTTTCAACCCTGAGGGGTCATAAGATGGCTTATGACACACTTTTCACTGGAAAAGTGTCATACAGTGGAAAATGTGTCATAAGTGTGGAAAATGTGTCATAAGTGTTTCCATTACCGTGTGTCATAAGAAAAATGGATTTTCAGCGAGTGTGTCATAACTTTACTGTCAAAAGGTATGTGTGAAAGTGTGTCATAAGGTTACTTGTCTTTTTCAGAGAAATGTTTCATAAGGTTAACATTGAATATTATGATGGAAAACGTGTCATAAGGAAAGTTGTCTTTTTCAACGATATTGTGTCATAACATTAGCATGGAAAATGTGTCATAGGGTATTTTCCACGACATTGTGTCATAGCATTATCAGTGAAAACGTGTCATAACTGGTTTTCAAGAAAGTGTGTCATAAGATTTCTCGTGAAAATGACAAAGTTACAAAGGGAAAATGTGTCATAAGCGTTTTCAACGATGTGTGTCATAAGTATCCAAGGTGGAAATGTGTCATAAGGTATTTTCACTTCAATTGTGTCATAAAGATAGATCTTAACAGATATATTTCCTGACGATGCATGCAACTTTGTGTGTGGAATGGGCAGCTGCTGCCGTTTGCAGCCACCAAGAAGACCAAGCCAGAAACAACTGCACATTATTTTTTAAGATAAGAGCCCATTTACTCATCATGTTGGAAAGTCTGAGGACAAAGAACAAGTACCTACTAAATTAACTTGATAAGTAAATGGACTACTTATCGTGTTCGAAAGCCTGAGGACAAAAAGCAAGTCCGTATTAAATTATCATGATAATTAAATGGGCTACTTATTGTGGTCAAAAGCTTGAGGACAAAAAGCAAGTCCCCTCTAAATTAACATGATAAATAAAGTCTGAGGACAAAGAACAAGTACCTACTAAATTAACTTGATAAGTAAATGGACTACTTATCGTGTTCGAAAGCCTGAGGACAAAAAGCAAGTCCTTATTAAATTATCATGATAATTAAATGGGCTACTTATTGTGGTCAAAAACTTGAGGACAAAAAGCAAGTCCCCACTAAATTAATATGATAAATAAAAGGACTTCTTATCGTGTTCAAAGGTCTGGGGACAAAAAGCAACTCCCTACTGAATTCACATGATAAATGAATGGTCTACCTATCGGGTTGAAAAGTCTGAGGACGAAAAACAAGTTCCCACTAAATTAACATGATAATTGAATGGACTACTTAGAGTACGTAAGGGGCTTTGCCACATGAGCAACAGGCGGTAGTGTTTGCACACAGTGTGTCTTATAAGTGGATAGTAGAGGGTGAAAAGAAAAGCCCAAGCAACCACTGGCGATAAACAGTGACTGCTACGGACTCGGCTTTGTTTGCTTGGAATACTTTGTGCTTGGTTACTGGTTTCATCTTTATCATTTGCTGATATGGGATTCTTATGACACACTTTCCTGCAAAACACTACCACCGATCTTTCTTTATGACACACTTTTCTGAAATCATTACCACCGACCCTTACTTATGACACACTTTTCTGAAAAATATTACCACCTATCTTTCCTTAAAGGGAATATAGTGTTGAGAAATGTACAGCTTCTTATGACACACTTTGCTGCAAAAAATTACCACCAATCTTTCCTTATGACACACTTTCCTGAAGAACATAACCACCGATCTTTCCTTATGACACACTTTTTTGCAAAACATTACCACCGACCCTTACTTATGACACACTTGCCTGAAAAACACTACCACCGATCTTTCTTTATGACACACTTTTCTGCAAACCTTACTTATGACACACTTGTCTGAAAAACACTACCACCCATCTCTTAAAAACCCTATTCTAGGTTGTTTGCTTGGGCCTGGGCTTTTAGATTGGATAACGGACTCGGCTTTGTTTGCTTGGAATACTTTGTGCTTGGTTACTGGTTTCATCTTTATCATTTGCTGATATGGGATTCTTATGACACACTTTCCTGCAAAACACTACCACCGATCTTTCTTTATGACACACTTTTTTGCAAAACATTACCACCGACCCTTACTTATGACACACTTGCCTGAAAAACACTACCACCGATCTTTCTTTATGACACACTTTTCTGCAAACCTTACTTATGACACACTTTTCTGAAAAATATTACCACCTATCGTTCCTTAAAGGGAATATAGTGTTGAGAAATGTACAGCTTCTTATGACACACTTTGCTGCAAAAATTACCACCAATCTTTCCTTATGACACACTTTCCTGAAGAACATAACCACCGATCTTTCCTTATGACACACTTTTTTGCAAAACATTACCACCGACCCTTACTTATGACACACTTGCCTGAAAAACACTACCACCGATCTTTCTTTATGACACACTTTTCTGCAAACCTTACTTATGACACACTTGTCTGAAAAACACTACCACCCATCTCTTAAAAACCCTATTCTAGGTTGTTTGCTTGGGCCTGGGCTTTTAGATTGGATAACGGACTCGGCTTTGTTTGCTTGGAATACTTTGTGCTTGGTTACTGGTTTCATCTTTATCATTTGCTGATATGGGATTCTTATGACACACTTTCCTGCAAAACACTACCACCGATCTTTCTTTATGACACACTTTTCTGCAAAACATTACCACCGACCCTTACTTATGACACACTTTTCTGAAAAATATTACCACCTATCTTTCCCTAAAGGGAATATAGTGTTGAGAAATGTACAGCTTCTTATGACACACTTTGCTGCAAAAAATTACCACCAATCTTTCCTTATGACACACTTTCCTGAAGAACATAACCACCGATCTTTCTTTATGACACACTTTTCTGCAAACCTTACTTATGACACACTTGTCTGAAAAACACTACCACCCATCTCTTAAAAACCCTATTCTAGGTTGTTTGCTTGGGCCTTGGTTTTTAGATTGGATAACGGACTCGGCTTTGTTTGCTTGGAATACTTTGTGCTTGGTTACTGGTTTCATCTTTATCATTTGCTGATATGGGATTCTTATGACACACTTTCCTGCAAAACACTACCACCGATCTTTCTTTATGACACACTTTTTTGCAAAACATTACCACCGACCCTTACTTATGACACACTTGCCTGAAAACACTACCACCGATCTTTCTTTATGACACACTTTTCTGCAAACCTTACTTATGACACACTTGTCTGAAAAACACTACCACCCATCTCTTAAAAACCCTATTCTAGGTTGTTTGCTTGGGCCTGGGCTTTTAGATTGGATAACGGACTCGGCTTTGTTTGCTTGGAATACTTTGTGCTTGGTTACTGGTTTCATCTTTATCATTTGCTGATATGGGATTCTTATGACACACTTTCCTGCAAAACACTACCACCGATCTTTCTTTATGACACACTTTTCTGCAAAACATTACCACCGACCCTTACTTATGACACACTTTTCTGAAAAATATTACCACCTATCTTTCCTTAAAGGGACTATAGTGTTGAGAAATGTACAGCTTCTTATGACACACTTTGCTGCAAAAAATTACCACCAATCTTTCCTTATGACACACTTTCCTGAAGAACATAACCACCGATCTTTCCTTATGACACACTTTTTTGCAAAACATTACCACCGACCTTACTTATGACACACTTGCCTGAAAAACACTACCACCGATCTTTCTTTATGACACACTTTTCTGCAAACCTTACTTATGACACACTTGTCTGAAAAACACTACCACCCATCTCTTAAAAACCCTATTCTAGGTTGTTTGCTTGGGCCTGGGCTTTTAGATTGGATAACGGACTCGGCTTTGTTTGCTTGGAATACTTTGTGCTTGGTTACTGGTTTCATCTTTATCATTTGCTGATATGGGATTCTTATGACACACTTTCCTGCAAAACACTACCACCGATCTTTCTTTATGACACACTTTTTTGCAAAACATTACCACCGACCCTTACTTATGACACACTTGCCTGAAAAACACTACCACCGATCTTTCTTTATGACACACTTTTCTGCAAACCTTACTTATGACACACTTTTCTGAAAAATATTACCACCTATCGTTCCTTAAAGGGAATATAGTGTTGAGAAATGTACAGCTTCTTATGACACACTTTGCTGCAAAAATTACCACCAATCTTTCCTTATGACACACTTTCCTGAAGAACATAACCACCGATCTTTCCTTATGACACACTTTTTTGCAAAACATTACCACCGACCCTTACTTATGACACACTTGCCTGAAAAACACTACCACCGATCTTTCTTTATGACACACTTTTCTGCAAACCTTACTTATGACACACTTGTCTGAAAAACACTACCACCCATCTCTTAAAAACCCTATTCTAGGTTGTTTGCTTGGGCCTGGGCTTTTAGATTGGATAACGGACTCGGCTTTGTTTGCTTGGAATACTTTGTGCTTGGTTACTGGTTTCATCTTTATCATTTGCTGATATGGGATTCTTATGACACACTTTCCTGCAAAACACTACCACCGATCTTTCTTTATGACACACTTTTCTGCAAAACATTACCACCGACCCTTACTTATGACACACTTTTCTGAAAAATATTACCACCTATCTTTCCCTAAAGGGAATATAGTGTTGAGAAATGTACAGCTTCTTATGACACACTTTGCTGCAAAAAATTACCACCAATCTTTCCTTATGACACACTTTCCTGAAGAACATAACCACCGATCTTTCTTTATGACACACTTTTCTGCAAAACTTACTTATGACACACTTGTCTGAAAAACACTACCACCCATCTCTTAAAAACCCTATTCTAGGTTGTTTGCTTGGGCCTTGGTTTTTAGATTGGATAACGGACTCGGCTTTGTTTGCTTGGAATACTTTGTGCTTGGTTACTGGTTTCATCTTTATCATTTGCTGATATGGGATTCTTATGACACACTTTCCTGCAAAACACTTCCACCGATCTTTCTTTATGACACACTTTTTTGCAAAACATTACCACCGACCCTTACTTATGACACACTTGCCTGAAAACACTACCACCGATCTTTCTTTATGACACACTTTTCTGCAAACCTTACTTATGACACACTTGTCTGAAAAACACTACCACCCATCTCTTAAAAACCCTATTCTAGGTTGTTTGCTTGGGCCTGGGCTTTTAGATTGGATAACGGACTCGGCTTTGTTTGCTTGGAATACTTTGTGCTTGGTTACTGGTTTCATCTTTATCATTTGCTGATATGGGATTCTTATGACACACTTTCCTGCAAAACACTACCACCGATCTTTCTTTATGACACACTTTTCTGCAAAACATTACCACCGACCCTTACTTATGACACACTTTTCTGAAAAATATTACCACCTATCTTTCCTTAAAGGGACTATAGTGTTGAGAAATGTACAGCTTCTTATGACACACTTTGCTGCAAAAAATTACCACCAATCTTTCCTTATGACACACTTTCCTGAAGAACATAACCACCGATCTTTCCTTATGACACACTTTTTTGCAAAACATTACCACCGACCCTTACTTATGACACACTTGCCTGAAAAACACTACCACCGATCTTTCTTTATGACACACTTTTCTGCAAACCTTACTTATGACACACTTGTCTGAAAAACACTACCACCCATCTCTTAAAAACCCTATTCTAGGTTGTTTGCTTGGGCCTGGGCTTTTAGATTGGATAACGGACTCGGCTTTGTTTGCTTGGAATACTTTGTGCTTGGTTACTGGTTTCATCTTTATCATTTGCTGATATGGGATTCTTATGACACACTTTCCTGCAAAACACTACCACCGATCTTTCTTTATGACACACTTTTCTGCAAAACATTACCACCGACCCTTACTTATGACACACTTTTCTGAAAAATATTACCACCTATCTTTCCTTAAAGGGAATATAGTGTTGAGAAATGTACAGCTTCTTATGACACACTTTGCTGCAAAAAATTACCACCAATCTTTCCTTACGACACACTTTCCTGAAGAACATAACCACCGATCTTTCTTTATGACACACTTTTCTGCAAACCTTACTTATGACACACTTGTCTGAAAAACACTACCACCCATCTCTTAAAAACCCTATTCTAGGTTGTTTGCTTGGGCCTGGGCTTTTAGATTGGATAACGGACTCGGCTTTGTTTGCTTGGAATACTTTGTGCTTGGTTACTGGTTTCATCTTTATCATTTGCTGATATGGGATTCTTATGACACACTTTCCTGCAAAACACTACCACCGATCTTTCTTTATGACACACTTTTCTGCAAAACATTACCACCGACCCTTACTTATGACACACTTTTCTGAAAAATATTACCACCTATCTTTCCTTAAAGGGACTATAGTGTTGAGAAATGTACAGCTTCTTATGACACACTTTGCTGCAAAAAATTACCACCAATCTTTCCTTATGACACACTTTCCTGAAGAACATAACCACCGATCTTTCCTTATGACACACTTTTTTGCAAAACATTACCACCGACCTTACTTATGACACACTTGCCTGAAAAACACTACCACCGATCTTTCTTTATGACACACTTTTCTGCAAACCTTACTTATGACACACTTGTCTGAAAAACACTACCACCCATCTCTTAAAAACCCTATTCTAGGTTGTTTGCTTGGGCCTGGGCTTTTAGATTGGATAACGGACTCGGCTTTGTTTGCTTGGAATACTTTGTGCTTGGTTACTGGTTTCATCTTTATCATTTGCTGATATGGGATTCTTATGACACACTTTCCTGCAAAACACTACCACCGATCTTTCTTTATGACACACTTTTTTGCAAAACATTACCACCGACCCTTACTTATGACACACTTGCCTGAAAAACACTACCACCGATCTTTCTTTATGACACACTTTTCTGCAAACCTTACTTATGACACACTTTTCTGAAAAATATTACCACCTATCGTTCCTTAAAGGGAATATAGTGTTGAGAAATGTACAGCTTCTTATGACACACTTTGCTGCAAAAATTACCACCAATCTTTCCTTATGACACACTTTCCTGAAGAACATAACCACCGATCTTTCCTTATGACACACTTTTTTGCAAAACATTACCACCGACCCTTACTTATGACACACTTGCCTGAAAAACACTACCACCGATCTTTCTTTATGACACACTTTTCTGCAAACCTTACTTATGACACACTTGTCTGAAAAACACTACCACCCATCTCTTAAAAACCCTATTCTAGGTTGTTTGCTTGGGCCTGGGCTTTTAGATTGGATAACGGACTCGGCTTTGTTTGCTTGGAATACTTTGTGCTTGGTTACTGGTTTCATCTTTATCATTTGCTGATATGGGATTCTTATGACACACTTTCCTGCAAAACACTACCACCGATCTTTCTTTATGACACACTTTTCTGCAAAACATTACCACCGACCCTTACTTATGACACACTTTTCTGAAAAATATTACCACCTATCTTTCCCTAAAGGGAATATAGTGTTGAGAAATGTACAGCTTCTTATGACACACTTTGCTGCAAAAAATTACCACCAATCTTTCCTTATGACACACTTTCCTGAAGAACATAACCACCGATCTTTCTTTATGACACACTTTTCTGCAAAACTTACTTATGACACACTTGTCTGAAAAACACTACCACCCATCTCTTAAAAACCCTATTCTAGGTTGTTTGCTTGGGCCTTGGTTTTTAGATTGGATAACGGACTCGGCTTTGTTTGCTTGGAATACTTTGTGCTTGGTTACTGGTTTCATCTTTATCATTTGCTGATATGGGATTCTTATGACACACTTTCCTGCAAAACACTTCCACCGATCTTTCTTTATGACACACTTTTTTGCAAAACATTACCACCGACCCTTACTTATGACACACTTGCCTGAAAACACTACCACCGATCTTTCTTTATGACACACTTTTCTGCAAACCTTACTTATGACACACTTGTCTGAAAAACACTACCACCCATCTCTTAAAAACCCTATTCTAGGTTGTTTGCTTGGGCCTGGGCTTTTAGATTGGATAACGGACTCGGCTTTGTTTGCTTGGAATACTTTGTGCTTGGTTACTGGTTTCATCTTTATCATTTGCTGATATGGGATTCTTATGACACACTTTCCTGCAAAACACTACCACCGATCTTTCTTTATGACACACTTTTCTGCAAAACATTACCACCGACCCTTACTTATGACACACTTTTCTGAAAAATATTACCACCTATCTTTCCTTAAAGGGACTATAGTGTTGAGAAATGTACAGCTTCTTATGACACACTTTGCTGCAAAAAATTACCACCAATCTTTCCTTATGACACACTTTCCTGAAGAACATAACCACCGATCTTTCCTTATGACACACTTTTTTGCAAAACATTACCACCGACCCTTACTTATGACACACTTGCCTGAAAAACACTACCACCGATCTTTCTTTATGACACACTTTTCTGCAAACCTTACTTATGACACACTTGTCTGAAAAACACTACCACCCATCTCTTAAAAACCCTATTCTAGGTTGTTTGCTTGGGCCTGGGCTTTTAGATTGGATAACGGACTCGGCTTTGTTTGCTTGGAATACTTTGTGCTTGGTTACTGGTTTCATCTTTATCATTTGCTGATATGGGATTCTTATGACACACTTTCCTGCAAAACACTACCACCGATCTTTCTTTATGACACACTTTTCTGCAAAACATTACCACCGACCCTTACTTATGACACACTTTTCTGAAAAATATTACCACCTATCTTTCCTTAAAGGGAATATAGTGTTGAGAAATGTACAGCTTCTTATGACACACTTTGCTGCAAAAAATTACCACCAATCTTTCCTTACGACACACTTTCCTGAAGAACATAACCACCGATCTTTCTTTATGACACACTTTTCTGCAAACCTTACTTATGACACACTTGTCTGAAAAACACTACCACCCATCTCTTAAAAACCCTATTCTAGGTTGTTTGCTTGGGCCTGGGCTTTTAGATTGGATAACGGACTCGGCTTTGTTTGCTTGGAATACTTTGTGCTTGGTTACTGGTTTCATCTTTATCATTTGCTGATATGGGATTCTTATGACACACTTTCCTGCAAAACACTACCAC
Source organism: Terebella lapidaria (assembly GCA_949152475.1). NCBI lineage: Eukaryota > Metazoa > Annelida > Polychaeta > Terebellida > Terebellidae > Terebella > Terebella lapidaria. The sequence continues at coordinate 13,331 of CASCJZ010000476.1, forward strand.
CGATCTTTCTTTATGACACACTTTTCTGCAAAACATTACCACCGACCCTTACTTATGACACACTTTTCTGAAAAATATTACCACCTATCTTTCCTTAAAGGGACTATAGTGTTGAGAAATGTACAGCTTCTTATGACACACTTTGCTGCAAAAAATTACCACCAATCTTTCCTTATGACACACTTTCCTGAAGAACATAACCACCGATCTTTCCTTATGACACACTTTTTTGCAAAACATTACCACCGACCTTACTTATGACACACTTGCCTGAAAAACACTACCACCGATCTTTCTTTATGACACACTTTTCTGCAAACCTTACTTATGACACACTTGTCTGAAAAACACTACCACCCATCTCTTAAAAACCCTATTCTAGGTTGTTTGCTTGGGCCTGGGCTTTTAGATTGGATAACGGACTCGGCTTTGTTTGCTTGGAATACTTTGTGCTTGGTTACTGGTTTCATCTTTATCATTTGCTGATATGGGATTCTTATGACACACTTTCCTGCAAAACACTACCACCGATCTTTCTTTATGACACACTTTTTTGCAAAACATTACCACCGACCCTTACTTATGACACACTTGCCTGAAAAACACTACCACCGATCTTTCTTTATGACACACTTTTCTGCAAACCTTACTTATGACACACTTTTCTGAAAAATATTACCACCTATCGTTCCTTAAAGGGAATATAGTGTTGAGAAATGTACAGCTTCTTATGACACACTTTGCTGCAAAAATTACCACCAATCTTTCCTTATGACACACTTTCCTGAAGAACATAACCACCGATCTTTCCTTATGACACACTTTTTTGCAAAACATTACCACCGACCCTTACTTATGACACACTTGCCTGAAAAACACTACCACCGATCTTTCTTTATGACACACTTTTCTGCAAACCTTACTTATGACACACTTGTCTGAAAAACACTACCACCCATCTCTTAAAAACCCTATTCTAGGTTGTTTGCTTGGGCCTGGGCTTTTAGATTGGATAACGGACTCGGCTTTGTTTGCTTGGAATACTTTGTGCTTGGTTACTGGTTTCATCTTTATCATTTGCTGATATGGGATTCTTATGACACACTTTCCTGCAAAACACTACCACCGATCTTTCTTTATGACACACTTTTCTGCAAAACATTACCACCGACCCTTACTTATGACACACTTTTCTGAAAAATATTACCACCTATCTTTCCCTAAAGGGAATATAGTGTTGAGAAATGTACAGCTTCTTATGACACACTTTGCTGCAAAAAATTACCACCAATCTTTCCTTATGACACACTTTCCTGAAGAACATAACCACCGATCTTTCTTTATGACACACTTTTCTGCAAAACTTACTTATGACACACTTGTCTGAAAAACACTACCACCCATCTCTTAAAAACCCTATTCTAGGTTGTTTGCTTGGGCCTTGGTTTTTAGATTGGATAACGGACTCGGCTTTGTTTGCTTGGAATACTTTGTGCTTGGTTACTGGTTTCATCTTTATCATTTGCTGATATGGGATTCTTATGACACACTTTCCTGCAAAACACTACCACCGATCTTTCTTTATGACACACTTTTTTGCAAAACATTACCACCGACCCTTACTTATGACACACTTGCCTGAAAACACTACCACCGATCTTTCTTTATGACACACTTTTCTGCAAACCTTACTTATGACACACTTGTCTGAAAAACACTACCACCCATCTCTTAAAAACCCTATTCTAGGTTGTTTGCTTGGGCCTGGGCTTTTAGATTGGATAACGGACTCGGCTTTGTTTGCTTGGAATACTTTGTGCTTGGTTACTGGTTTCATCTTTATCATTTGCTGATATGGGATTCTTATGACACACTTTCCTGCAAAACACTACCACCGATCTTTCTTTATGACACACTTTTCTGCAAAACATTACCACCGACCCTTACTTATGACACACTTTTCTGAAAAATATTACCACCTATCTTTCCCTAAAGGGAATATAGTGTTGAGAAATGTACAGCTTCTTATGACACACTTTGCTGCAAAAAATTACCACCAATCTTTCCTTATGACACACTTTCCTGAAGAACATAACCACCGATCTTTCTTTATGACACACTTTTCTGCAAAACTTACTTATGACACACTTGTCTGAAAAACACTACCACCCATCTCTTAAAAACCCTATTCTAGGTTGTTTGCTTGGGCCTTGGTTTTTAGATTGGATAACGGACTCGGCTTTGTTTGCTTGGAATACTTTGTGCTTGGTTACTGGTTTCATCTTTATCATTTGCTGATATGGGATTCTTATGACACACTTTCCTGCAAAACACTACCACCGATCTTTCTTTATGACACACTTTTTTGCAAAACATTACCACCGACCCTTACTTATGACACACTTGCCTGAAAACACTACCACCGATCTTTCTTTATGACACACTTTTCTGCAAACCTTACTTATGACACACTTGTCTGAAAAACACTACCACCCATCTCTTAAAAACCCTATTCTAGGTTGTTTGCTTGGGCCTGGGCTTTTAGATTGGATAACGGACTCGGCTTTGTTTGCTTGGAATACTTTGTGCTTGGTTACTGGTTTCATCTTTATCATTTGCTGATATGGGATTCTTATGACACACTTTCCTGCAAAACACTACCACCGATCTTTCTTTATGACACACTTTTCTGCAAAACATTACCACCGACCCTTACTTATGACACACTTTTCTGAAAAATATTACCACCTATCTTTCCTTAAAGGGAATATAGTGTTGAGAAATGTACAGCTTCTTATGACACACTTTGCTGCAAAAAATTACCACCAATCTTTCCTTACGACACACTTTCCTGAAGAACATAACCACCGATCTTTCTTTATGACACACTTTTCTGCAAACCTTACTTATGACACACTTGTCTGAAAAACACTACCACCCATCTCTTAAAAACCCTATTCTAGGTTGTTTGCTTGGGCCTGGGCTTTTAGATTGAATAACGGACTCGGCTTTGTTTGCTTGGAATACTTTGTGCTTGGTTACTGGTTTCATCTTTATCATTTGCTGATATGGGATTCTTATGACACAATTTCTTGCAAAACACTACCACCGATCTTTCTTTATGACACACTTTTTTGCAAAACATTACCACCGACCCTTACTTATGACACACTTGCCTGAAAAACACTACCACCGATCTTTCTTTATGACACACTTTTCTGCAAACCTTACTTATGACACACTTGTCTGAAAAACACTACCACCCATCTCTTAAAAACCCTATTCTAGGTTGTTTGCTTGGGCCTGGGCTTTTAGATTGGATAACGGACTCGGCTTTGTTTGCTTGGAATACTTTGTGGTTGGTTACTGGTTTCATCTTTATCATTTGCTGATATGGGATTCTTATGACACACTTTCCTGCAAAACACTACCACCGATCTTTCTTTATGACACACTTTTCTGCAAACCTTACTTATGACACACTTTTCTGAAAAATATTACCACCTATCGTTCCTTAAAGGGAATATAGTGTTTAGAAATGTACAGTTTCTTATGACACACTTTGCTGCAAAATTTACCACCAATCTTTCCTTATGACACACTTTCCTGAAGAACATAACCACCGATCTTTCCTTATGACACACTTTTTTGCAAAACATTACCACCGACCCTTACTTATGACACACTTGCCTGAAAAACACTACCACCGATCTTTCTTTATGACACACTTTTCTGCAAACCTTACTTATGACACACTTGTCTGAAAAACACTACCACCCATCTCTTAAAAACCCTATTCTAGGTTGTTTGCTTGGGCCTGGGCTTTTAGATTGGATAACGGACTCGGCTTTGTTTGCTTGGAATACTTTGTGCTTGGTTACTGGTTTCATCTTTATCATTTGCTGATATGGGATTCTTATGACACACTTTCCTGCAAAACACTAATACCGATCTTTCTTTATGACACACTTTTTTGCAAAACATTACCACCGACCCTTACTTATGACACACTTGCCTGAAAAACACTAACACCGATCTTTCTTTATGACACACTTTTCTGCAAACCTTACTTATGACACACTTTTCTGAAAAATATTACCACCTATCGTTCCTTAAAGGGAATATAGTGTTGAGAAATGTACAGTTTCTTATGACACACTTTGCTGCAAAAATTACCACCAATCTTTCCTTATGACACACTTTCCTGAAGAACATAACCACCGATCTTTCCTTATGACACACTTTTTTTGCAAAACATTACCACCGACCCTTACTTATGACACACTTGCCTGAAAAACACTACCACCGATCTTTCTTTATGACACACATTTCTGCAAACCTTACTTATGACACACTTGTCTGAAAAACACTACCACCCATCTCTTAAAAACCCTATTCTAGGTTGTTTGCTTGGGCCTGGGCTTTTAGATTGGATAACGGACTCGGCTTTGTTTGCTTGGAATACTTTGTGCTTGGTTACTGGTTTCATCTTTATCATTTGCTGATATGGGATTCTTATGACACACTTTCCTGCAAAACACTACCACCGATCTTTCTTTATGACACACTTTTTTGCAAAACATTACCACCGACCCTTACTTATGACACACTTGCCTGAAAAACACTACCACCATTTGCCACTTATATGACACACTGTGTGCAAACACTACCACCATTCTCTTATATGACCCATTTGCCACTTATATGACACACTGCGTGCAAACACTACCACCATTCTCTTATATGACCCATTTGCCACTTATATGACACACTGCGTGCAAACACTACCACCATTCTCTTATATGACCCATTTGCCACTTATATGACACACTGCGTGCAAACACTACCACCATACTCTTATATGACCCATTTGCCACTTATATGACACACTGCGTGCAAACATTACCACCATTCTCTTATATGACCCATTTGCCACTTATATGACACACTGCGTGCAAACACTACCACCATTCTCTTATATGACCCATTTGCCACTTATATGACACACTGCGTGCAAACACTACCACCATTCTCTTATATGACCCATTTGCCACTTATATGACACACTGTGTGCAAACACTACCACCATTCTCTTATATGACCCATTTGCCACTTATATGACACACTGTGTGCAAACACTACCACCATTCTCTTATATGACCCATTTGCCACTTATATGACACACTGTGTGCAAACACTACCACCATTCTTTTATATGACCCATTTGCCACTTATATGACACACTGCGTGCAAACACTACCACCATTCTCTTATATGACCCATTTGCCACTTATATGACACACTGCGTGCAAACACTACCACCATACTCTTATATGACCCATTTGCCACTTATATGACACACTGCGTGCAAACACTACCACCATTCTCTTATATGACCCATTTGCCACTTATATGACACACTGCGTGCAAACACTACCACCATTCTCTTATATGACCCATTTGCCACTTATATGACACACTGCGTGCAAACACTACCACCATTCTCTTATATGACCCATTTGCCACTTATATGACACACTGTGTGCAAACACTACCACCATTCTCTTATATGACCCATTTGCCACTTATATGACACACTGCGTGCAAACACTACCACCATTCTCTTATATGACCCATTTGCCACTTATATGACACACTGTGTGCAAACACTACCACCATTCTCTTATATGACCCATTTGCCACTTATATGACACACTGTGTTCAAACACTACCACCATTCTCTTATATGACCCATTTGCCACTTATATGACACACTGTGTGCAAACACTACCACCATTCTCTTATATGACCCATTTGCCACTTATATGACACACTGCGTGCAAACACTACCACCATTCTCTTATATGACCCATTTGCCACTTATATGACACACTGTGTGCAAACACTACCACCATTCTCTTATATGACCCATTTGCCACTTATATGACACACTGTGTTCAAACACTACCACCATTCTCTTATATGACCCATTTGCCACTTATATGACACACTGCGTGCAAACACTACCACCATTCTCTTATATGACCCATTTGCCACTTATATGACACACTGTGTTCAAACACTACCACCATTCTCTTATATGACCCATTTGCCACTCATATGACACACTGTGTGCAAACACTACCACCATTCTCTTATATGACCCATTTGCCACTCATATGACACACTGTGTGCAAACACTACCACCATTCTCTTATATGACCCATTTGCCACTTATATGACACACTGTGTGCAAACACTACCACCATTCTCTTATATGACCCATTTGCCACTTATATGACACACTGTGTGCAAACACTACCACCATTCTCTTATATGACCCATTTGCCACTTATATGACACACTCTGTGCAAACACTACCACCAATTCTCTTATATGACTCATTTGACACTAATGAAACACTGACTACAAGAGCTTGCTTCTGGAACTTAGACAATGCTTTTGAGCATTACTGTAGGCTTTACTGGCTTTACTGGCTTTACTGTAGGAAATGGGAAAACAGATTTTTTGGGTCAAAAAATATTTGCTTGAGGAATATGGTAGGTTTGTGAATCTAGTTATGTAGATATGTAGATATGGTGATTACAAGGTAAAAATTTGTTTGAATCGGACAAAAATTAAGCGAGCGAGGGGCATTTGTCATGATTTCTAGGTGACGTGTGCTATGTTAAGTTGAAAAGCCAAGAATTGGGATTTTGATAGAAATAATTGACTTAGAAATCTGAAATTTGGTATGGTTGACTGTAATATAGTTGTAAATTGTTGTATGTATTGAAAATTGGTGGTGTTGCCGATGTCGGGCGGCCGCGTGTTTGAATGCTGGTGTTGGGCGACCCGCGCCGGCCAAGTCGGCCAGGTGACGGCAGCGAGACGACGCTCGTGCGTGCGCTTCTTTGAACCCGAGTGCTCACTGCTTTTTGCAGTGGTCACTTGGGCTTTTTTTACCCTTGTGTGCAAAACATTACCACCTTTCTCTTAAAAAATCAATTCTAGGCTGTTTGCTTGGCCATGGGCTTTTAGATTGGACAGCGGACTTGGCTTTGTTTGCTTGGAAGACTATGTACTTGGTTACATCTTTATTATTTGCTGATATGGGAATAGTGTTAATAAATGTCTAGCTTCTTATGACACACTTGTGTGCAAAACATTACCACCAATCTCTCCTTATGACACACTTTCCTGAAAATCATAACCACCGATGTTTCCTTATGACACACTCGACTGAAAAAGACTACCTTCTGTCTTTATTGATTTATTGATTTATTGATATTTATTGATTTTATTGATATTTATTGATTTTATTGATATTATTGATTTTTTATGACACACTTGGCTGAAAAACACTACCACGTATATTCATCTTATGACACACTTGGCTGCAAAACACTACCTTTGACAAAGGTAATTGTTTCCGGGACAGTGTGTCATAAGACCAGTACCACTTATACCACGATGGTAGAGGTGCAAAACGTGTCATAAAGGGACCCTTACCATATGTATTTTTCATTACCTTGTTTATGGATATTTTCACAATACAGCTTAGATATTTTCACACGATTTTTTATTGTTTTTTAGCATTTTTTTTTAAATTGTCGAATTTTTGTAGCAACAAAAATGAGGAAGTTGCTTTTTACTCAATTACAATTTGGTATTCCGAAATGAAATTTTTACATGGTGTGCGCATTGTTATTTGCTATGTTCTCACAAATTTTCAGAAATATATCTCAAAAAGTTTTGGAAATATCTATGAAAAACAATTTATTTTCACTAGAAGGTAATGTGGAAAATGTGTCATATAATCCGGTTGTGGTAATGGTTGCAAACCGTGTCATAAGGCCTTACCACATGTTTTTTGTCCTCACGTTTTTCATAGATATTTTCACCCCAACTCTTAGATATTTTGTCACGATTTTTTATTGTTTTTTAACGATTTTTTTTAAGTAGTCAGATTTTCGTAGCACCAAAAAAAGAGAAAGTTGCGAAAATTGCTTATTGCTAAGTCACATTTTGTGATTTGGGAATGAGAGTTATACGTGTTGTGCGCATTTTTATCTGCTATGTTCCCACAAATTTGCAGAAAGATATCTGAAAAACTCTATGAAATATCCACTGTTTTTCACTAGAAGGTAATGGTGGAAAATGTGTCATATGGGTTGTGGTAATGGTTGCAAACCGTGTCATAAGACATTACCACATGTTTTTGTTCCAACGTTTTTCATAGATATTGTCACAATAACTATTATATGTTTTGTCACGATTTTTTATTGTTTTTTAGCAAGTTCTTGCAAAATGTCACATTTTTGTAGCACAAAAAATGAGAAAGTTGCTTATTACTAAATTACATTTTGTGATCCCGTAATGAGATTCATACATATTGTGTGCATTGCTATCAGGTATATTCCCACAAATTTTCAGAAAGATGTCTTAAAAACTCTTGACAATATCTATGAAAAACGAAACATTTTCACATGAAGGTAATGGTGGAAAATGTGTCATAAGAATTCCCGGTAGTAGTGGCAAATGTGTCATAAAAAGGTTGGTGGCAGTGAAAGTAGTGTCATAAAACCATTGTGTCACTGTTTTTCAAAGATATTTTCACACCAAGTGTTAGATATTTTCACACGATTTTTTATTTTTTTTAATCTATCTTTCCAAGCTATCCCGTTTTTGTAGCACCAAAAATGAAGAAATGGCTTATTACTTTGTCACAACTTGTGTTTCTGTTACCACACTGATATATGTTGTGCACATATATACCAGCAAAGTTCCCACAATTTTTCATTAAAAAATATGAAAAACTGTTTGAGATATGCATATTTTTCACTGTCCAAGGTATATGGAAAAACGTGTCATAACTTCAGAAGGTATATGGAAAATGTGTCATAAGGAGAAAAGGTATAGGTGGAAAAGTGTGTCATAAGACAATATCACCAGTTACTCAGTCACTTTTCTTTCCATTGGCACAAAAGTAATGTATTTCGTGTGCATTACTATCAGATACATTCTCACTAAGGTTCAGGCAAATACATAAAAAAATGTTGGAATAATGCAGAAAATACACTTTTTTTCGTGAATATTAGCAATTACTCAGTCATTATTCATGACATTGGCACAAAAAGCATGTATTTTGTGTGCATTGCTACCAGCTA
>CASCJZ010000476.1:30000-40000 GCA_949152475.1 Terebella lapidaria
AATAATTTGTATATGCACATAACAGACAACAAATAGCAATTTGTATTTGTGTATACTTATTTTGCATGTCTTGTATTCAGTATTTTACTGCATCATAACAATATATTTCTTTTGCATTTGATGGAACAATCCTGACACAAAGGATGACAGATATGCGACTCAACCACAAACCTCATCTCTGATTCCTCCAAGCAACCTGTCCAACATGTTCTTCCCTCTGTAGGATTTTGGATCATGTACTGATAGCTTTGATAGCATCAGGCCAATACACCAGTGAGTATCATATTGTTTGGCTTCAACCAATATCTTGTCACCAGTGTAAATCAGGAACAACAGCAAGTCAGGATATATATTTAGTATATATTTATATGTAACACATGTTCTTGCCTTTTCGGTTTTTTTAATGCCAAAGGACATATTCACAAGCACATTGTTCATCTGGTATTTTAAGCAAACAAGCAAATACTACTGTATTACATCTGTTCATCAATTTTCAGGGTCGCGTTGAATGGATGGATGGTTTACTGCTCCCAGACTAACATGATTGAGGTCATATGATGTCATAACGACTTAGGAATTACGGTAAGTGTGTTTGGAATATAACCTACATTCTTTCCTTGATTGTTTTTGGTATGGAAGGTTGGGTAAACATGTCATGATACCTGTGTAGTGTATGATTAGTGGTAATGTAGGGGTGGATGGGTCATGATACATTTGTATTGAAATCTCATTAGGTAATTATCCAACCCATTAAAGAAACAGTGCTTTTTCAACAAGAAAGGCAGTACTAAGTGATGACGCACAAAATTTTCATGTGCAAAACAGCACTGCATCACGCCAGTGAGTTGAAAATACCATAAAACGAGGCCTCTGCTGGCCAATGTGCATGATGCGTGGCCAGCCAGCCAGCGCGCAGCCTGCCGGCTCGTCGGCTGAAATCAATTTTCGTGCAAATAATGTGGGAGCAGCAAGTGATGCTAGACAGTAGCTGGCTGCTCTGTGCGGCAGACTGATGCGCTTGGGGCCTAGACTCGGCTAACAGCAGTCAGTCAGTCAGGCCGAAGTTGCAGAAAAGTAATAGGAGGTCCTGAGCGGCTGTGGGTCGCAGACGCTACTGTAAGGACAGTACCTAGCTTGACGGGTCTTGAGGACCGCCGGCCACGACGTGGTGCGGGCGGTGCGCGAGGAAGCATGTTTCGCCTGCGAGCGAGACGACGACGTTTCAGCAAAACGGTGAGGCCGGTCTCGATCGGTCTTCGCTAGCTTTGAATAGCTACCTGGTTGATCCTGCCAGTAGTCATATGCTTGTCTCAAAGATTAAGCCATGCATGTCTAAGTACAAGCTTTTACACAGTGAAACCGCGAATGGCTCATTAGATCAGTTAATATTTATTAGATCGTACAATCCTACTTGGATAACTGTGGTAATTCTAGAGCTAATACATGCAAACCAACTCCGACCTTCGGGGAAGAGTGCTTTTATTAGATCAAAACCAATCGGGGGCTTGCCTCCGTCCACTTTGGTGAATCTGAATAACTTTGTGCTGATCGCATGGCCTCGAGCCGGCGACGTATCTTTCAAGTGTCTGCCCTATCAACTTTCGAAGGTATGTGATATGCTTACCTTGGTTGTAACGGGTAACGGGGCATCCCTTTATGCTGCCTATAAGCTTATAGGCAACAAATTTTGGCGTAAAAAGTATGAAAGGTTGCCTATAAGCTGAAAATGCTGCCAGTAATCTGTAACGTTGCCAGTAAATATCTGCCTGTAAACCAAATGTTTACAAGAGTGTTGCCTGTATTACGTGGTTCTTTCCTGCCTATAAGAGTATCACATTATCACATTTACAGGCAACATGGTAGTGGAAAGCATGTGCGAAACGTTGCCCATATTTATAGATGTTTCGTTGCCTATAATTTGTAAAATTTCTAAGTCCAAATACCGTTGAAAATGTTGCTTATAATTTCTGGCTAATTACAACATGTGTTGTCTGTAAATCTATTTGTAATGTTGCCTGTAAAAGTTACATGAGTTTTGCTGCCCATAACTAATTTCTGTAAGGTTGCCTGTAGTATATACAGGATTTTCGCTGCCTATAATTACTGTCTTTTTTACTGCCATTGTTGCCTATAACTAACTGTAGGAATTATGGCCCAAGTATCATATCATGCGCCTTCTTCTATATTCAATAGAATTAAAAAGGCAACAGACAGATTAAATGGAATTCATTGAGAGGACAAGTAGTATGAAAATGCAGTGCATGATACTTGGGCTACAATTATCAGATAGTTGATACGGTAAGAATTAAGAGAGAATAGAGTTCTTTGCATTAAATAACACTTCTTTATTGACTCATAATTATCGTCATCATCATAGAACATCATAATTATCGTCATCATCATAGAACATCATCATTATCGTCATCATGTACATCTATCATGATCATGTACATCTATCATTATCGTTATCGTCATCATGTACATCTATCGTTATCGTCATCATCACAGAATATCATCATTGTACTTCTATCATGATCATGTACATCTATCATTATCGTCATCATCATAGAACATCATCATTATCGTCATCACCATAGAACATCATCATGTACATCTATCATGATCATGTACATCTATCATTATCGTCATCATCATCACCTATGGACAACATTTCATGGTAACTGGTAACTTGGTAACTGGTAACAAGAAAATGTTGTATGTAAAACTTGACCTGAAACATGGTGTGAAGTTATAGGCAACTTTTGATGTAGACAACCATATAGTTATAGGCAACAAGTGATGTAAACTTTACCATATGAACCTGTTCTTGTTTCTAGGCAGCCCACAACTCTTCTGAAAGTGAGGGCGACGCTGAGGAAGCCGGGCAGGTATGTAAATGGTTCTTTTGTCCCAAACTTTACCACATATACTTGTTTTTGCCTATGGACAACATTTCATGGTAACTGGTAACAGGAAAATGTTGTCTGTAAAACTTGACCTGAAACATGGTGTGAAGTTATAGGCAACATTTGATGTGGACTACCATACAGTTATAGGCAACAAGTGATGTAAACTTTACCATATGAACCTGTTCTTGTTTCTAGGCAGCCCACGACTCTTCTGAAAGTGAGAGTGAGGCTGAGGAAGCCGGGCAGGTATGTAAATGGTTCTTTTGTCCCAAACTTTACCACATATACTTGTTTTTACCTATGGACAAAATTTCATGGTAACTGGTAACAGGAAAATGTTGTCTGTAAAACTTGACCTGAAACATGGTGTGAAGTTATAGGCAACATTTGATGTGAACTACCATACAGTTATAGACAACAAGTGATGTAAACTTTACCATAAGAACCTCTTCTTGTTTTCAGGCAGCCCACGACTCTTCTGAGACTGAAGACGAGGCTCAGGAAGCCGGGCAAGTATGTAAATGGTTCTCTGTTATGAACTTTACCATATTAACTTGAAACATGGTGTGAAGTTATAGGCAACATTTGATGTGGACTACCATACAGTTATAGGCAACAAGTGATGTAAACTTTACCATATGAACCTGTTCTTGTTTCTAGGCAGCCCACGACTCTTCTGAAAGTGAGAGTGAGGCTCAGGAAGCCGGGCAGGTATGTAAATGGTTCTTTTGTCCCAAACTTTACCACATATACTTGTTTTTACCTATGGACAAAATTTCATGGTAACTGGTAACAGGAAAATGTTGTCTGTAAAACTTGACCTGAAACATGGTGTGAAGTTATAGGCAACATTTGATGTGAACTACCATACAGTTATAGACAACAAGTGATGTAAACTTTACCATAAGAACCTCTTCTTGTTTTCAGGCAGCCCACGACTCTTCTGAGACTGAAGACGAGGCTCAGGAAGCCGGGCAAGTATGTAAATGGTTCTCTGTTATGAACTTTACCATATTAACTTGAAACATGGTGTGAAGTTATAGGCAACATTTGATGTGGACTACCATACAGTTATAGGCAACAAGTGATGTAAACTTTACCATATAAACCTGTTCTCGTTTCCAGGCAGCCCACGACTCTTCTGAGAGTGAGGGCGAGGCTCAGGAAGCCGGGCGGGTATGTAAAGGGTTCCTTTGTTATGAACTTTACCATATTAACTTGAAACATGGTGTGAAGTTATAGGCAACAATTGATGTAGACTACCATATATTTATAGGCAACAAGTGATGGAAACTTTACCATATAAACCTGTTCTTGTTTCTAGGCATCCCATGACTCTTCTGAGAGTGAGGGCGAGGCTGAGGAAGCCGGGCAGGTATGTAACTGGTTCTTTTGTTCCAAACTTTTCCACATATACTTGTTTTTGCCTATGTACAACATTTCATGGTAACTGGTAACAGGAAAATATTGTCTGTAAAACTTGACCTGTGACATGGTGTGAAGTTATAGGCAACATTTGATGTAGACTACCATATATTTATAGGCAACAAGTGATGTAAACTTTACCATATGAACTTGTTATTGTTCCTAGTATGAGTCTTCGGCCTCCTCATCAGAGGGTTCCAGCTTAGAAGACCTGAGGACCCGAGGCAGGTATTCTGGACCTTTGGCCCCGAGACAGCGAGCACCACGGGTTAGTAAATTGTTCCTTCGTTTCAAACTTCACACTATCCACTTGTTCTTGTTGATGGGCAACATTTTACGGTAAAGGTAACATGAAGATGTTGTCTGTAAAACTTGACCTGAAACATGGTGTGAAGTTATAGGCAACATTTGATGTAGACTACCATATATTTATAGGCAAGAAGTGATGTAAACTTTACCATATGAACTTGTTATTGTTTCTAGTATGAGTCTTCGGCCTCCTCATCAGAGGGTTCCAGCTTAGAAGACCTGAGGACCCGAGGCAGGTATTCTGGACCTTTGGCCCGGAGACAGCGAGCACCACAGGTTAGTAAATTGTTCCTTCGTTTCAAACTTCACACTATCCACTTGTTCTTGTTGATGGGCAACATTTTACGGTAAAGGTAACATGAAGATGTTGTCTGTAAAACTTGACCTGAAACATGGTGTGAAGTTATAGGCAACATTTGATGTAGACTACCATATATTTATAGGCAACAAGTGATGTAAACTTTACCATTTGAACTTGTTATTGTTTCTAGTATGAGTCTTCGGCCTCCTCATCAGAGGGTTCCAGCTTAGAAGACCTGAGGACCCGAGGCAGGTATTCTGGACCTTTGGCCCCGAGACAGCGAGCACCACGGGTTAGTAAATTGTTCCTTCATTTCAAACTTTACACTATCCACTTGTTCTTGTTGATGGGCAACATTTTACGGTAACTGGTAACAAGAAAATGTTGTATGTAAAACTTGACCTGAAACATGGTGTGAAGTTATAGGCAACATTTGATGTGGACTACCATACAGTTATAGGCAACAAGTGATGTAAACTTTACCATATGAACCTGTTCTTGTTTCTAGGCAGCCCACGACTCTTCTGAAAGTGAGAGTGAGGCTGAGGAAGCCGGGCAGGTATGTAAATGGTTCTTTTGTCCCAAACTTTACCACATATACTTGTTTTTGCCTATGGACAAAATTTCATGGTAACTGGTAACAGGAAAATGTTGTCTGTAAAACTTGACCTGAAACATGGTGTGAAGTTATAGGCAACATTTGATGTGAACTACCATACAGTTATAGACAACAAGTGATGTAAACTTTACCATAAGAACCTCTTCTTGTTTTCAGGCAGCCCACGACTCTTCTGAGACTGAGGACGAGGCTCAGGAAGCCGGGCAAGTATGTAAATGGTTCTCTGTTATGAACTTTACCATATTAACTTGAAACATGGTGTGAAGTTATAGGCAACATTTAATGTGGACTACCATACAGTTATAGGCAACAAGTGATGTAAACTTTACCATATAAACCTGTTCTCGTTTCCAGGCAGCCCACGACTCTTCTGAGAGTGAGGGCGAGGCTCAGGAAGCCAGGCGGGTATGTAAAGGGTTCCTTTGTTATGAACTTTACCATATTAACTTGAAACATGGTGTGAAGTTATAGGCAACAATTGATGTAGACTACCATATATTTATAGGCAACAAGTGATGTAAACTTTACCATATAAACCTGTTCTTGTTTCTAGGCATCCCATGACTCTTCTGAGAGTGAGGGTGACGCTGAGGAAGCCGGGCAGGTATGTAAATGGTTCTTTTGTCCCAAACTTTACCACATATACTTGTTTTTACCTATGGACAAAATTTCATGGTAACTGGTAACAGGAAAATGTTGTCTGTAAAACTTGACCTGTAACATGGTGTGAAGTTATAGGCAACATTTGATGTGAACTACCATACAGTTATAGACAACAAGTGATGTAAACTTTACCATAAGAACCTCTTCTTGTTTTCAGGCAGCCCACGACTCTTCTGAGACTGAAGACGAGGCTCAGGAAGCCGGGCAAGTATGTAAATGGTTCTCTGTTATGAACTTTACCATATTAACTTGAAACATGGTGTGAAGTTATAGGCAACATTTGATGTGGACTACCATACAGTTATAGGCAACAAGTGATGTAAACTTTACCATATAAACCTGTTCTCGTTTCCAGGCAGCCCACGACTCTTCTGAGAGTGAGGGCGAGGCTCAGGAAGCCGGGCGGGTATGTAAAGGGTTCCTTTGTTATGAACTTTACCATATTAACTTGAAACATGGTGTGAAGTTATAGGCAACAATTGATGTAGACTACCATATATTTATAGGCAACAAGTGATGTAAACTTTACCATATAAACCTGTTCTTGTTTCTAGGCATCCCATGACTCTTCTGAGAGTGAGGGCGACGCTGAGGAAGCCGGGCAGGTATGTAACTGGTTCTTTTGTTCCAAACTTTTCCACATATACTTGTTTTTGCCTATGTACAACATTTCATGGTAACTGGTAACAGGAAAATATTGTCTGTAAAACTTGACCTGTAACATGGTGTGAAGTTATAGGCAACATTTGATGTAGACTACCATATATTTATAGGCAACAAGTGATGTAAACTTTACCATATGAACTTGTTATTGTTTCTAGTATGAGTCTTCGGCCTCCTCATCAGAGGGTTCCAGCTTAGAAGACCTGAGGACCCGAGGCAGGTATTCTGGACCTTTGGCCCCGAGACAGCGAGCACCACGGGTTAGTAAATTGTTCCTTCGTTTCAAACTTTACACTATCCACTTGTTCTTGTTGATGGGCAACATTTTACGATAACTGGTAACATGAAGATGTTGTCTGTAAAACCTATTGGGAATTTATAGGCAACATTTGATGTAGACTACCATATATTTATAGGTAACAAGTGATGTAAACTTTATCTTATGAACGTGTTATTGTTTCTAGTATGAGTCTTCGGCCTCCTCATCAGAGGGTTCCAGCTTAGAAGACCTGAGGACCCGAGGCAGGTATTCTGGACCTTTGGCCCCGAGACAGCGAGCACCACGGGTTAGTAAATTGTTCCTTCGTTTCAAACTTTACACTATCCACTTGTCTTTGTTGATGGGCAACATTTTACGGTAACTGGTAACATGAAGATGTTGTCTGTAAAACTTGACCTGAAACCTGTTGTGAAGTTATAGGCAACTTTTATTGTGGAAAACCATACAGTTATAGACAATAATTCGTGTGAACTTTACCGTATGAGCTTGTTCTTGTTTTTAGCCAGCCCCCCAGTCTTCCAACTCTTCGTCTCAAGAATCCAGTTCTGACTAGGAGCCGAGACAGAGAGCACCATGGGTAGTAAATGGTTCTTTTGTTTCGAACTTTACACTATCCACTTGTTCTTGTTTATGGGCAACATTTTATGGTAACTAGTAACATGAAAATTTTGTCTGTAAAACTTTACCTGTTTATGCCAATGAAATGAAGTGAATAGAATCACATTCATGTGATGTTGTTTTCATTTGTAGCTTGCAAGCAAGAGAAGGTGATTAAAAACCATCGTCACAGAAAAAGGCAGCTGGATCACGATGTACTTAACCATTACTTGATGTACTTACGATGTACTTAACCAGTAGCTGTACTTTGAATACATATATGTATATGATGATAATGATGACAATAAATAATGATGTTTAATAAAGAAATGTTATTTAATACAAATAACAGAAAAACTTCTGATTTCTCCCTTAGCAGACTGTGCTATTAATAAAATTTGACATTCGACATTATTGCAGCAACTGCAACTACGTTGAGATGTACATGAACGCATTGCCATATATATATATATATATACCTTTTGTACAGTAACATAGCAATTTTTCCGAACCAACATAATGTACGTTGACTGATTGAGTTTAGAGCTACGAGTCATATACCATCGGAAGCGTAATTTTTTTTATCTTTCCAATGGTGTATTGGGCAAGAAAATTGGTTGAGAATTGACTAAATTAAGACCGTTTGAAATATTTGAACAATAGGTAACTTTTCACAAAATTAATTTTGCCAATTACGTCACGAGTTTTTATCCTAGAGCTTTGTGTGATACGCCACCGGAAGCGCATAGCCTAGCTGCATCATATAGTGCAAATTTCGAAACAATCGGTTGAAAATCGCGGATTTTATCGCACTTTATAATTTTCGGCAATGATAAAGGACAGGGAAAATTGTGTTTACATCATGATTGCCTGTAAGCTACAGCACCATTGGTGCTATGTTTTTAGTACTGATTGACATGTCATATGCTTAAAACAATGACATGTAAAGAACAATGTCTCAACATATCATGAAAATAAACCACATTCATTTTGTAATTTTTTTAGAAGAAATGGAAAGAAGCAAAATATTGAACCAAAAATAAGCAAAAAAGTAAGCAAAAAATTTAAGTGTATTACATAAAGTATTGCGATCAATATTGTTGACGTTGTCAACCAAAGTATACTTTCTTATCCTTTATCATTGGAGGAAATACAAAAGTGAAAAAAAAATTCACAATTGGCTGTATTGGTTGTAATAGATTATATGATCATATATGGGGGTTCATATATGGGGGTAATAGATCATATATATATATATATAGATCATATATGGGGGTTCATGAAGTTCCATTAAAATTTTCTCGATTTTGCCTGACACTGGACTATGAGATTGGATAATGGACTCGGTTTTGTTTGCTCGGATACTATATGCTTGGGTATTGTTTCCATGTTTATTGATACTTACTTTCACATATATGTTGTGCTTTTTAACATTATACATGATACCATTGCTGTTTTCATGGCATTTTGTGCTAGTCAGTTATATTTACATGATCAATATCTTTTTAGAAAAAAAACATATTTTTTCATGTTACAGGCAACATTATTAATTTACCTCAAATGTTGCCTATAACTACTTTTTATAGGCAGCATTTCACCATTACCTCAAATGTTACCCATAACTACTTCTTATAGGCAGCATTTTACATTACCTTCATAAATGTTGCCCATAATTACTACCTATTGAAACTGTTGCCTAAAGCCACTACCGCCATTACCTTTGGGGTAGTATTTACAATACCATGTTGCCTATAAACAACCTTCTGTGGTAAAGTGTTTATAGGAGATATAAAGAGTTTATGGGCAACATTTCAACATACCTTCTCTTATAAGCAACTTTTCACATACCATGGTAAGGGTGCTATTTTGCCTATAAGAAACATTCAAGAGACATATCATCAAGAGAACACTTCATAATCTCTTCATTTTTGAACGAGAGACTTAAACTTTCATCATACACATAATACTCAAAATTCATGAAAATATTACCAAAACCCAGAAAGTGGGGACTGCCAAAAGAAAAAAAATGCTGAGTAAACCACAATTTTTGAGTTGGCTGTCCAATTTTCATGTATGTTAAGTTTCTTTGATATGTCTCTTGAGCATAGGATTTTATAATAGATATCTCTTGAAATGTCGAAATGAAAACATGATTTGAATCTGCATGAAACATGGTCTTACAGGCAACATTTTACAACCTTACAGACAACAATTTTCATTACCTTCACCATTGA
>CASCJZ010000477.1:0-18005 GCA_949152475.1 Terebella lapidaria
CCTAGAGTCAATAAAGATATTTTCTAAAGATAATAAATTCCTACTTAAGGAAAACTCCCTTATTAACCACCAAAAAATACAAGAAACCAAAAAAATATAAAAATGGGAACAAAACCTATAAAAAAGTTGGAGAATAATTAACTAAATTAGCCCCAATTCTAAACAAAACATAAAGCCAAATAAAATTTAGATAGATTTTATACCGAAATGGACAATAATAGATCAAAAGATTAAATGGACAATTATTAAGATAACAACGAAATAGAATATTCGCCTAATACCCACCTTCCTAATTTAAGCAATTACTAAAAACCAAAGAAAAAAGAAATAATCTTTAGTCCAAACAGCCAAACACTTCCAATAGTAAATAAACAGAAAATAACTAAAATTAATAGAAATGGGAATCTCCAAACACACTCACAATCAATATCAATGCCCAGTACTGAAAGAATTAACAAAAGAAAAGCCTTACTTGTTCAATTATAGACTATAAATAAAACTTAAGAATAACAACAAAAGGCATTCAAGAAAGAACTAAATCTATTCAATCAACATAGTTGTACACTTCCCCCAGAGACCATAATTAATCACGGGAGAAGATTAGATTTAAACAACTAAGTACCTCCTATTAAGAGTAATACTAATGTAAGCATTTAATATACCAATCATTATCAGGATGTTTTAGACCAGAGAATCAATGAATTCAACAAAGAGAAAAAGTCAACCTTCATTGAAGAAAAGTATGAAGGAAATCCTACTGTTATCAAAAACAACAGATATAATAAAGTTCAACCATAAAAGCATTTACAATATTTAAAGAATCAAGGAATAACTAAAAATATGTCATTATTAACAAGATAAGGTTCATAATTTACACCCTTAATGAACAACAGATCCAATCACTAAAATTATAGTACTCTCGAGAATAGATATTTCTGAAGAGATTAGAAAGTGATATACTTTCAATATTTCATATCATTTTTTGGTTTTCCTTTTAAGATGAAGGAGAATTTCTTCTTTGTAGCTAATTAATTCACTTATTAGTTTAGAATCTTTCATTTTTCCCACTAGTCCATCTTCATAAACATAGAAGTATGGCTTGTTGGTGGCATTTGTTTGTTATCTTTTCCTGACTTCCTCAAATACATCATAGCTGATGGCAGTATATCCGATTGGAATACCACATTCACACTTCCATCTATATTGGGTTTAAATTCCTCCCTACCTCTTAATATATCTGATTCTATCCCTTTGCAAATTGATATTAACTAAATAAGACCTTAAATCAATAGAAAGTGCATTATCTGTTCTTCTTCTATGCATGTTTTCTATGGGTGAGTTAACCACTAAACAAATTCGACCACAGAGTGAACAATAATAACAATGAACCCGATCTGAATAGATTAGATGATGATCAATAGTAGATCTTTTAAGTTTTTGTAGTTAATTTAAGGTCTATTAATCAATTGTTTGATCATGGTTTCGCTTTGGTTTTGTATGCCTAAGACTGGCTAGGGAGATGGTTTATCCAGTTTTCTGATAACTTTTCAGTAATTATTCAATTTGATCATCCATCTCTTATAATTTATTATAATTAGTTAGTTGAATTAATAAATTAATCTAAGTGGGAAGAAATAGTAGGTGTATTTGAAGATGTTGGGTATGAACGCCTCGATGGAATTATTGACTATTTGAATTAGTCAAGGAAAGAAGATTCCAATGAAAATAAATAAATGACTCAATGATTGAGTAAATGAGTGTTTCATCCATTAAAATGATTGTATGTAAATTAATCTAACAGAAGAATAATCAAAATTATTTTAAATAAATCATTCATTTCAAAAGAAATATTTATTCTTACTAATTAAATCTGGATAACACTCCTGTAAAGGAAATCAAAAACAAGAGGAACTATTGTTAAATCATTTTATTTAGTAATACTTAGCATTGAGTCATGAGTTTAAAGCATAGATTTCAACAATAGCTACAAGGCGTATCTTTTAATTGTTAGAATCAATATTATGAGCTGGAATAACCCAAACCAAGGCTGGAATCAGCAAGGACAACAAGGACAGTGGGGACAAGAGCAAGGACAATGGGGACAACAACCCAATGAAGGATTCCAAGGGCCTAATCAAGGCTGGAATCAACAAGGACAGCAAGGACAATGGGGACAACAACAAGGGCAATGGGGACAGCAACAACCTAATCAATGGGGACAACCTAATGAAGGATGGAATCAACCAAATTGGAATCAAAGTTCATATGGATGGAGTAATCAACATAATCTTAACATTGCACCTATTGCTTTCAATCCTGGGTGTAAGAAATGTCATGGAACTGGTCAAGTTAATAGTCGGCATGGAATGTTAATTCCTTGTCGAAAATGTTATCGTAAAGCTGGTTATTGCAAAGTTTGCTATGGAACTGGTATAAATTTCAGAAGAAATACACCTTGTACTCGATGTCAAGGTGGAAAATGGTCTGGAAAAGGGTGGGGCAAAAAACACTCAAGTTCTAGTTCAAGTAGCAGTAGTAGTAGTAGTAGCAGCAGTAGTAGTAATTGATGAAAATTTATTGAAATCATTTATTGAATAATTTTATGAAAATTTTGTGTCCAATCATGATTATAGTGTGAAAAACTCAATAACCTAAATTATGGTTCTTTCCCTGATATTGTTGAAGCTTTATCTACTTTTATGTTTTAGTCTCGCTAGAATCTATTTAAAAACCTAGCAGCATCGGTATTTTGAGCATAATTAATGAGTTTGTTCAAACTATGAACTGGGCAAACCTTTAAGAAAATGGAATGTATGCTGCAGTATGAGTTTCATTAAAGGAAAATTATTGTTATTTTTGCTTTAGAGTTACTGAAGACTCAAAAGGATATCATTAAAAGTCATATTAAAATGGTACTCTATCTTAAAAAATGAACAGTAATTACATAAAAAGAATATGAATTCATTGCACTACAAAGAGCATTCCTTAATATAAGATCAAATATGTCAATTAGGAGGTTATGAATTTGTTTGCTTCAGGACTGACTCAGATATGATATTTTAAAAAACATAAATTCTAATTTTAAGCATCTGCTTTAATTAATTGCTTATAATTAATCCATTACAACATTAGATTATGGAGGCATCTAACTTAACTTATCGAACAGAACGTAGATAAATGACCAGAAGAAAGAGATTTATTTCTAGAGAAGCAATATTTGATATGAAAAGAAAAATGGAAAAATAAATCAGCTACATTTAACTCTATGATACCTCAACACAGTAATCTATTAAAGAATCTATGAAAGGGCCTATTCCTTAACTCTTACCTCCTATTACACCCTGGACTATTTCTTATTATAGGCGTTTAGGTAAATCCATTTTTAAAACCCGAATGGATGAAAATTCACCTTTAGATCCTCATATGACCTTTGAGAGTCTATGGATTTTAGCTGAAACAGATGAAACTAATTATATAAATTACCCTTACATTGTAAAATAATTCTAAAAAGATTTTAATTCTTATATTTCTTGTTCCTATAGTTAAATTCGTGAATTGGCAATTATTACTGCTGGGAATAAAATCATTGGGAAAGAAAAGGATATTATGCAGTTAGTATAAGATGATCCTAAATTGATATGGTTGTTAGTTAACCATATTTTTGACTGGAAAATTAGTTATACTGCTTTATATCCGTTCTTAGACCACCAACCAGAAATTATATTCAGAACTCTCTTTGAAATGTCTAATATCCAGGGTGATGAGATATTAGAGTCAATTATCCATACTGAAGATGTTCTAGGCAAGATTATAGATAATTTAAACCATTCAGTATTGGAACTCAAAAAGTATTGCTTACTAATAATTGGTAATATATTAGCCTAAAAAGAAGAATATGCCTATACACTTCAGAACTATAATATTCTTGATAAGTTTTCCCATCTTCTATCTTCTTCAGATGAGAACATTAGGAAGGATGTTTTATGGGCTCTATCTAACTTTATTTTTGAAAAAGGACCAGCTACTTATATACTTTATAATAGTGCTATTCTATAAAAAATATTCATACTTTTTCAAAGTGAAGTAGATTCAGAAATGAAAGTAGAATTAGTCACTATAGTATCACACTTGGTTGCTTTTGCAGAGAGGAAAGATATATTTGAGATCATAGTTAAATAGAAAATTCTAAATAGATGTAATGAATTAATGGATTACCAGAACCCTGATTTGATAAGGGGTGTTTTATATTTGATACAGGATATAATTCAGGTTGGTGATTATTTTGTGGTTGACTATGAAGAAGGTATCAATGTGTTCTGTAACCAGATTAAACAACTAGATCTAGCACAGAAAATATATGTTAAATCCTTCTCTAATGATTAATAAATCCGTAAGATAAGCATACAAATTGAAGAAAAACTGTAGGAATGATAGACTTATTTTAACAACTTTATAAATGTCCTTTAATCTTTGATAATTTATTAGAACCATAAAGTTAAAAATATAGCTAAGTTAATAACTAATCAATAATAGATAGCAGTTTGGGAAGTGTGATTTTTTCATAGGAAATATTTTATGAATACTAAATTATAAGTATAATTGTGATTTTAGACACATTGGTTAATCATTTGGCAACAAACTACAGGTAGCTGAATGGTGACATGGTCAATTTATTCTTACCAATCCATCTTATCCAAGAGTCTTTAGTGCTGGCTAGCACATACTTTGATTTCTTAGGCATTTCTTAAACTTCTTGATCAGTCGCCCACAAATAATTTTCAGTTAAGCCCCCTTTGATTGCAAAACTATCCTTAGATATTTCCACTAGTTAAAAGGATAAACTCTAAAAGGCTGGTTTCCACACCCGTCTATATTATTGATTAATTATATAATCTAAAGGACAAGCATAGACCTTCCTTGCTTCTAGGTGATTACAGTAATCATTACTCACCCATAAATAGTAACCAGTGCTAACATGTTAAATTAAATATTAATTTTTACTGAATGGGCTGAGCATTGGCTTAAATTTAAGCTGTGGTTCTAAGTTGGGGTATTCATTTTCAAATTAGGATAAGATAGCTGTCCGATCAAGAGCATAGACTTCTCTGAGCAAGGGATTATCTGGTGAACTATCACGACTAACCCAAAGATAGCATTATTGAATTACACTTTTAAGTGTAAATGATGAGTTCATAGGATAACAAATATATTATAATAATTGAATTAAATTTATTTTCAAATATTAAACGCTAATTGAATAAGGCATATAATCTATTGATGAATATTGAAATTTAGAGAAGAATATTACTTTATTTTACCAACATTGAATTTAGGTTTAAAGAAAGAAAAATAACTCAGTAAGGCACTTATTTTTTAAAGCAATAAAAAGCCAAGGAAAAAAATGAGCAAACTACAAATATCACAAGTAGCGGATTTCAAAAAAAGTCATACAGATTCCACAAAACACAACATTTGAGAACTTCAAATTATCATAAATTATTCAAAATTGGAATAATAACAGTCGTCCTATTTTGATTAATTAGTTATTAAACACTGTAACTGGAAAAATCTACTAATTAGATTATTAGATTCTCATAGATTTTACTCATTTGTTAGAGCTTAGAGCAGATTTATTATAGCTTAGAGCAGATTTTGAAAACTTGATGTTGTTCTTGCTTAAATGATGATCTGTTATCAAAAAATTAGTTCTGAATTTATATTTGTCATTTAATCAAGAGATCAGCGTAAAGGAATCTAAATTTTTTTCCTGGCAAGAACATTAGTGATAAAAAATCCAACCCTTCTTTGATCATAATGTCTAAGAGTATCACTGAGATATTTTCTTCTTTCATCCCTGGGCTTTCTCAATGCAAGCATTCTTGGATGGGAATAATAAGTTATTGGTCTTTTATAACTTTTTTCTTCTTCAAACAGCTTTTAAGATTCTTTGATTGAGTTATGGATAGAACTATATTAGGTGAAAAACTAACTGTTCTCTTATAAGGACTGCTTTACCAATTTGTTTTAAAATATGCTGCGCCTGTTCAGCTTTGCAAAGAGGCATGTTATTTCTGTATAATTATAAACAAAAAAATATGGTTTAGATTAAACAATGCTTCATATTAAACACAAATAAAATTATGCCAAATAATAGAAGAAGTTGATAATAATATCATAATATTATAATGTTTATTGTCGTGTTGATATTATGGTTAAGCTGGAATGTAAAGGGAGTACTAGTGACTAGCTCTCAAATGGGAGGTTAGAATATCAAGCACAATTAAATAATCAATTTTACTAACAAGAACTATGATAGCTACCTTCACCTCAGTGTTCCGATTGAGGAGAAACAAAAATCATGGTTAATCTTGTTCTATGCTAATTGGTGCCACATTTGTCAGGAAACCATCAAAGAATTTAAATAAATTCAATTTAACAGTAGTTATAATTTAGCAATGACCTAATGGTAATAGATTAGTCTTATTCAGTCCATCCAATATGAAATTATGCTGGATCTTCCATATTAAATCATACCCTACACTTATCTACTTCAATGGTACTAAGACTTACAAGTTCCCAGTTAAACTCTAAAGAACCAACTAAAAAATGATATAATTTATATCTGATGTTCACCAAGGAAAAATTGAGGAAAGAAATTTATCATAAGAAGATAATTTTTATGATCAGATAGTGGAATTTTTTTAGGAACTAACTTTGGTAAAGTACAGAATTATTACAGTTTGGAATAACAATAATAGTCATAATCATAGTACTAACAATAGTGGTACTGCTTTTATTAGTGATTGACTGGATTGAAGAGAGCCGGCAGTCATCCAAGATGTCTTCTTAATTTCGGGAAGAACCAGAAAAGGAAAATATACTACCATCTGAGAAAGATTCCTTAAGAAAGTCTATTCCGTAGTGAAGAAACTATAAAATATCAATTATATTAAAGTCTCAAAAAACTCTCAATAAATACCTATAAATATATCATTTCTTTTCTTTCTGGGACTGGTAAATCTATGAATAGGTCTTATTAGTTTTCTTGACTGAGTAATTCATTGTGTTTTCTAAGACATAGTCATAATGTTTTTTATCCGTTTCAATCTGTTTATAATAGCTGGTAGTATCCTTACTATGGCTATCCTCTAGTCGTTTATCATTCTCCCAAGTGCCTTCCTTCACTATTCCATTGGGATACTTAATCCTTCCCTTACCATTTCTCTTACCATTATCCCAATATCCTTAATAGATCCTTCCATCACTCCAAAAATACCTACCATAACCTGACTTTTTATCTTAAAGATATGATCCAATATACATTCTTCCATCTTTCCACTTATAAACACCCTCTCCATGCATCATATTATTCCTCCATTCTCCATCATATTCCCTCCCATCTTGATGATAATACTTACCCTTACCTTCAATTCGACCATATGACCAATTACCCTAGTAGTAAGATCCATCAACCCAATAATAAATTCCTTTTCCATGCTTTAATCCTAGATCGTATTCCCCTTTATATAAGTTGCCTTCTGGCCATTCCTCAACACCATAACCATGAGGTTAGTCTTAATGCCAATTTCCAGTATATTTCCCTCCTTTAAACTTTTTATAGATTCCTTGTCCCTCAGCCATACCAAATTTCCATTCACCATCATATACATCTCCATTAGAATGGGTAAATATTCCTTTTCCATGAGGTTTATTCTTTTACCACTGTCCAGCATATTTTGAACCATCTTTCCAAATTTGTACCCCATCTCCCTATCTCTTTTCATATTTAATTTAACCTTCATAGATGATTCCTGATTTAAAGACTATTTTTTCTGTATCTGCTGTGATTTTGGTTCTGGTTGCTTATGGAGAATTGATAGGTTACTCTGTTAGTGGAGTAAAATATTGGTATCCTTATTTTTGTTTAGTTTGAAAATTGAGTCCAGCTTGTTCTTATTACATTGATTATCCTTGCTAATTTCGATGTTGATTACGATTACTTTTACCTAAATTTTCACATAGATTGTTGCAGTCGTTTCCCATATAATTTAATTCCAATTATGATAAAAGTTATAAAATTGATAAACTAAACAAGTTTTTACTTTTTACAGTTTATATATATATTATAATGCTGAATAACTTCATATCTCTTGAACAAATAAAATTCATTACATCTAAACTAAAGAACAATATTGGTAAGATCTAATTGAAAAACTTCTTATTAAGTCTATAAGGCAGATAAGTACATACAGCATCCATCCGGGAATCTCTTTGCCAGGAGGGATAACAATGTCATTCTGGCTTCTTTATTCTGGAAGGAATAGTAACCATTTCTAGGAAAATAACATCTAAATCAAGTATTATCATAGCTGATCTACCAGTAGGTTAAATAGTCAACATAGAAGGGAAACAAAATTGTTGGACAATCAAATATACAGCTAGGGTTAAATCATTTGAGCTGAAATATATCATACTCAACTCATAAGACCTTTTTTTTCTCTATTAGTGGATGCATGTCATAATATAATGTAAAGAAATCAAAAGAGATAAGGAATACTTGATTCAAAAAGCAAAAACTGATAAATAGGTAGTTAAACATCAAAAAATTGAACTAGTAAATAAGTTATCCCCTAATATTAAACTTAAAAAGAATACTACCAGCTTACCTCAACTGAATTATCATAGTAGTTCAGTTAAGAGAAAAAAATTACTTACTAAGGCATTTTAACTCAATGAAGAAGATAATAAGCCTCAAGAAAACAAAAATTTAAAGGTCTACAGAAGTAGGGAAGTCAAGGATTTACACAAGAACATCGAAAAAGAAGATCAACACGCTAGAAATTAAAGACTTTTCAAAGAACAGTTAAAATGTATTATTAAGAGAAAGTTAGGTTTTGAAAGGAAACATCTTGATGTTCTAAGGGCTTATCGAGATGACATTGGAAAAAAAAATGATATCATTGAGATGAATGAGAAGGAGCCAATAGAACAAGGATCATAGCATGTTGATGATTATTTTATCCCTTGATATTTGTGTATAATAATATTAAAATGTTGCTTCGTACAGCAATCAAAAGGATGTTTTGCTATAATCGATAGATGGAAAAAAAAATTGCTCAAGATCCTAAAAATTTTTATCGTCATTACCACATGACTGATGCTGCTAACACCCCTGTTCCTAATTTTTCCTAATATATTCATGATTCAACTTATCTGGAAAAAAGTTAAGTATTATTGTCATCTACATTAGATTGAAACTAGGATTCTTCGTATCTTATATGAAAGTGAATTGGTGGATTTGCATAAGTTTAAATTTAGTCATGATATGAGGAAAGACTTAGGTTTAGATTCCCTTAATATTACTGCTATTCTGACAGAAATCTAACATTAATTCACCACTGTTTTTGAGGATAAATTATTTGAATCAGTTCGCACATTGGAAGAACTGGTACTTTTTATGTCTAGAGATGGCAAAATAATTTGATTAAATATGAATCTTTAAAAAATTGAACAAAATAATTTTATCATGACTACAACTGAAGAAACATTTTTTGCAACCCAAATTGCCCAAAAGGAAACATAAGAGAAAAAATAACATCAAAATATCAATGAAAATGATCAATAGCAACCCCAACAAGAAGAGCCTTAGACAAGAATACCAGATTTAAAGACTCTCTAGATGCATTTAATAGTTTTGACGAACGGTAAAAGGGAATAATCACCCTAACCTAGGTACCAAGATCATTGAATCCTTTGCTTTGCCAACCAATGAAAGTAATATATCTTTCTAATGTAGTTCCTGTTTTCTACAAAATGACCTTACCCATATACTAAAATAGTCTAAGTTTTGATGAATTCCTTTTCTTACTCAGTCTATGTGAACATCAGGAGAAAACTATTGAAGAACAGACTTAATTAGGAAGATCTGTTGATTATCGACTGATTGATTTTCTGAAGTAAGTTTTATTTAATTTAGACTGCTCAACAACTATCGTAAAAAAGTTGAAAAAGAACTTAATTATAAAGAAGCCAAGAAGTCGAAGCAAAAAATAGAAGAAATAAGAGATAGATAACTTAAAAGGAAAAATAACCTGCTTAATTCCATACACGAACAAGAAACTACAGAATTAGAAAAAAAAAACAAAAAGTAAAATTCATGTAGTTTTGTTCTAATTGGGATCAATTCATGATTGAGTATGAAAATTCAGCTGTAGAGCTAGTTAATGGCCTTAAAGAAAAGCATGAAGCTGAAATGAATTAATTTATAACCAAAAATCGATAAGAACTAAGCTCAAAAATTCATTTTTCAAAATATGTTATTGAGAAAATGACAACTGAAAAGTACAATTAAATTTCTATGAAAGGTATTTAGTGAAACTACAAGAGTATGAAAAGGCTGACCAAATTCATGAAGAAATATAAAATCTTAAAAATGGAAGAAATAGTTAAAAAGCAGAGAGATGATTAATAAATTCTGGAAGCTCGTGCTACAGCCTCAGGAAATACCAACAATCTAATATGATAGTCTTTTACAAAAGATTCAAAAAGATAGGAACGAGCAAATTAGGCAAAGGCAGACAGATTCTGAAAAAACTAATCATCAGAAATAAAAGTCTTATTACTGAAATCAACCACAGGCACATTAACTCAATGAAAAAAATTTATGAAGCTCTTCATAATTTATGTTGGATGTAGGATATAATCCGAAGATTAACCAGTCATCTAACTGATAATACAGCAATCTTATTTCATTAAAGATTTATTCAACGATAATCAACAGCAACCTTTCTTCTTTTTATTGCCTTTTTTGTTTTGCAACCTGGTAGATGGAATTTACACTGGTATAAAGATTTATTATTGTTTATTCAAAATTGAAGCTAGAGCTATTTGTTCAAAGGCAACTTCAACTCCCTCTCGGTTTTTGGCACTTGTGTTAAGGTGCTTGATTTTAGGATGCTTTTGTAAAAAGTCATTCACTGCATCTTGTTCAACTTCTCTCTCAGACTATCGATCCACTTTATTACCAACCAGAATGAAAGGAAATTTTTAAGGTTATTTAGGAGCTCTTGATTCATAAATTCATTGATCCAGGATTCAATATTGTCAAATGACTTAATATCAAAAAGGTTCATACTTTTTTATTGGTGATATCATAAACAAGAACACAACAATCTGCTCCTCGATAAAATGCTCCACCAAGGCTACGAAATTTTTCTTGTCCTGCTGTGTCCCATATCTACATGTAGAGTTGCTTACTTCGAGGTTTGATAACTTTCCCATCTACGATGACTTCTTTCTCCATGAAATCAGCTCCAACAGTTGCCTTATATGATTGAACAAATTTCTGATCAACATAAAGAATTAAGAAGAGAAGTCTTCCCTACCCTATGCTATAGAACAGTTATTACGCTGAATCTCCTAAAATGATCACCTTAGATAGTTTTTTCTTACTCATTTGTAATAAATATTTATGATCTAGATTATGACTTTATCATTTCTTCATTGGAATTTAAGTTTTCGGATAAATCTTCTTTAACCCTAGTTTTTCATAGTCTAAAGTTTTTGAAGGTTGTATAATAGCACAAAAACTATGCTATTTACCAAGGTTATTAGGTTCTAACTCTTAATTTAACTCATAAATAGTGCCACTAACTGTAGCTAGGATGGTAACTTCCTTTGCATCCTAGCAGATAATTTTCATCAAGGGTGTATCACTTTTAACTTTGGTTCCTCCCTCTAAATTACTTAAATCATACTTTCTTTTTTCCTTTCACAATTGATTGACTTAAAATTGGCTCAATTTTAATAGGTTTGGCAGGTAATTAGCTAGTCCTAACTGAAAGTACTATGAGACTATATTAATGAGGAGCAACCCATTGGAGTGTACATGAATCAATGATAAGCCAGAGCTAAAGGTTTAATAATATCTCTCAAGGTAGCTATAATAGAGGGAGTTGTGATTAAGGGTTTTATGGTCAGGAGGTTCTATTTATTATAGCTATAGTATGGGTTTTATAGGTTCTGGTTCCATATAATTTTGCTCAATAATGATAAAGTTTAATTACAAATCAATATTTCAACTCAACAGTACTCCAAAGATGATTCATTGCTTCATCACCCAACAAAAATATATTTTAAACCTTATCTTATGTGGTTAAATCTTTGTTAAACTCTGATATTTGTCTTTCTTCATCTTTCTTCAGTTCTTCTCTTAACTTTCTTAAAATTGTTTATTTCCATGATTCTGTATCAATTGGTTCTCTATATCTCTAGTTATTCTTTTGGTATGAGGAATAGATATTTATTAGATTTGCGTAGATCTACTCCTTTTAGGGAATTTAATACTAACTTTTCTCTTAGGTTGGAAATATTATTGTTAAAACTGTTTGTTTTTTGTTCCACTTAAATCTAATGTAAGTTCTAGTTTTTTTATGAGGAACAGACTAAAAAGTTGAGAAAACTATATTATTAGATGATAATTTTTTTGGTTCAGGGGTATTAGATGTTGTATTAATTGCTGATTTTTGATATGGAATTAAGGAAACAATTTTATCCTTGTATTAGTTGATAATTTCAAGTACGATTCCAAGACTGAATGATTACTCAAGAATTCATTATGATACAGTTCATAGTCAGATTCTATTGCTTGTAATTCTTTTTCAATTTTACTTTTCATCTCTTGCATTTGTTAATCAATTAGCTGTCTTGCTTTTGTAGAATTAAATTACTGGTCTTTTGTTCTTTCTACTTGAATGTTAAGTTTGCTTTTACAAAATGGGCAAACACTTCTATTTTTAGTTGTAGTAATTTGTGAGACTTTTGTTTCTATTTTTAATGCTTGTTGGGAATATTGAAGAGTATTTAGGGTTTCTTCATACTGTATAGTTAAAGGACTAATACAAGCTATCATCAAATTACAAGAATTTCCAGACAGATTTTCCTTAAGAATTCTAGTTAATTTTGAGTTTCGATAGGGAACATGTGAGTCTTTATTCTGAAGAGATTTTAAGCAGGTTCCCAGGGTTAGTAGAGATTTATTGATTGATGATCCTTCTTTGTTATGGAGATGATGGCAGTTTCCTGAGAGACTTCTTTAACTCCCAGCTAAGTCAATAATAGTTAGCTTGGTTTCAACTTGAGTTCTTGGGTTGTAACAGTAAAGCTATAATATAGCATGCGATCTTGAAGATACTTGATTAATGTGATTACAACCAGATACTCTTTTATTGTTTCCTTCTTTTAATAACTCTAGAATGTTATCTAAACTGGTAACTGGAATAATTGATAATTCAGGTAGTATTGTTTTACCATTAATATCTTCCATAATAGAGAGACTTGTTCCAGTATTTTGAGCAAGTAATCATAAACATTTTCATTGTAGACTTGCATGTAGCTAAATCTGAAAGTGGCTTAAGGTAAAAGTTAATTCATTAAGTATGTATAGCTCATTATAGAAATTCCATCCTCTTCATCAGAGCCAAAAATAGTAAAGGTTTTTCCAGTTCCTGTAATACCATAAGTCATGATCCCTACATTGTATCCTTCCTTAAGTAATTAAATTTTGTCTTTCACACTCTACCTAAATAAACTTTAATTGGAGGATTGTTAGCTAAAGCAGCGAGTAAAATGATATTACTTATTTGCTGAGTGAGAAGAATATGAGTTTGTTGTGTCTCCAAAACTGATAGTAGATTGATCAATGTTTACTTACATTCTTGGTGATGAATTGCAACTGGTCTTACTCTTGCTACTACATCAAAATTACTTTGCTAAGCTTTCATTTCTAACTGATTTTGGATTATAAAATACTAAGAATTTCAAACAATTAATAACAAAGTGAAAATTTGCTATCCCTTCTCTTAATACTTGATCCCATATGAACCTACTGATAATTGAAAGTTAGAGCTGAATTCAACTCCTATGCTTTCATATCAACATAATTTTTATCATAATATTAATGTTCCCAAAACTTATCAATGTTTACTCATTTCATCATACCGCCAATAGCCTTTCTTCACCAATTTCCCATCAGAATCATAAAGTTTACCATGACCATGTCTCAAATCATTTAGAAATTCCCCCTCAAATCTACCACCATTATGCCATGTATAAACTCCAGTTCCTTCTTTTTTATCATCTATTAATTCACCTTTATAAACCCCCATTCTTGTCAGTTAAAATGCCATGTCTTTTTTAGCCTTTTTCAAAAGTTCCTTCAAATTTGATTCGTTCCTTTGCAAGTAAAACATATCCTTTTCCATGAGGTTGACCATCTTAGAACATTCCTTTGTAGTTAAAGTTCGTAGATCTGATATTAACCTATCCAATGAGTTATAGTCATTATCAATTGGCCCATCATGAACAACTCCATCTTTATTAATTAATCTGACTTGATTAGTTTTAATGTTTCCATGATGAAATAACCCCATAACATATCTTTCTTTCTCCGAACTATACAATTCCCCTTTACCATGAGGAAGATCATTGGACTAGATATTATGATTAGTACATTTAATTCTCCTCTATAGTAACACTAGTACGATGAAATAAAAATCCAATCAGTTTTTTTCAATCCTGTTTCACTTGCTTCTTCGAAAGTAAGTGGTTCAAACTACTTAATTTTCCTTTGAATTTTAGGATTCATGATAAAAGATGTTTTTTAATGAATTATTGAGTTTTTAGTTGCTTCTGATACACACCCCCCCATGTATCCGATTAAACAAAAGAAAATAACTATAATTATGTTAAACAGTTGTTCAGTAATTTTTCAACAATTAAAAGAAGGAGAAAATCAGAAGGACATCATTTTCCACTTATAGTTATTTGACAGTGTATATCATATTTTAATGCCGGTTAGTTGTATATCCTATAAACTATTATATGTAGTCATTAAAAGCATCATTTTTAGGCTCATGTGTTGATTGTTAAGGGTACAGTCAATCATAAAATTCTTCCAATATAAATTCTAGGCATGGTATGCATCATTAAGTCATCCCTGAACAAGTTTTGATTGGAACACTTTCGGGAATCATTGAAATGTATTCAAATTAAGGATTTAAAAAAATTTATTGTTGATATTTAGAGCCAATTTTTTGCTGAGCTTGAATAAAAAATAAAAGAGTTAAGAAAAACAATGGAAGATTATTTTCTCAGATGTCGATTAGAAGACATTCTCAAAACCAAAGATAGCTTACTCATTCGCACTGCAAAAGATGTTCTTAAAAATGAACTAAAGGAATTAAAATGTTTTCAAGTGTATCAGTTGTCCAACTTGCTAGATAATATTAAGGGACGTGAAACTTATACAGTTGAAAAAAACAAAGAAATAATCTTTGTAACAAATTTGGAGTGAATTAGAAACCTTTAAAATGACTCTATTTTGAAATACACCACAATACAGCCATAATTGGATATTCAACAGAAAAAGCGACCTATAAAAATACTAAAAGCTCACTAGCATTACATAAAAAAGTTAATTTACCTATTAAACCTATTCAAACTAAATATTAGAGGAACCATTTAATGCTCATGATATTTCATCTATTCCTTTTGAAAGACCTAACACAACTCAAAATAGCTTCTCAAGAACTTTGCCAATGCAAGAATGTAAGGAAGAATCAAAAATATCAAACAAGTAGACCAGTTAAGTTAGTCTTAATATTTAAAAAAGTTTGATATTACTCTCAAAGTACAGTTCTGCAATATTTAGGTGATTGACTACCAATTGCTACCAAATAATAGTGGCCTCATGAAAATATTTGGATATGATCATACAGGAAGAACAGAGGGAATCTTCCTCTTTGCCAACAACCTTAAGAAAGGTTAAGTAATCAAATTTACTGAATGCATTGTAACAATACACTCAACACCAACATTTCGTAAAAAACAAATCAAGGGTACTCAAGATACCCAAATGATCGCTTCTAAAGTAGAAATGCCAAAAAATCATGAAATATTAGCTCTAAATTTATCAGAAGAAAATAAACGCACAGTCTAAGTTGTTAGAGAATCTGTCCCATTAAACCCCAAAGTAAAAAATGGAAACAAAACATATACTGGATCATCAACGAATATCTTAACTTTGTTAAATGACTCTAGCCACTTTGATGATATTCCTAGTAGCTTTATGTCAAACCATAAGTATTGATGAGATCTAAAAGATGATTATCATGAAACAAATTCATCATATTACATAGTAAACCATAAAGGATGAGGATTTCTATATATAAATTATCATGTTATTATTATTCAAACAACAATGATTTTAATAGTACTAGCAACTATTGCTTTGATTGACTTGTGATCATTCAATTTATCAAACTCCTCAGAAGCTCCTGTTTATGTCAGCAGTAGTGGGTGCTCTTGTTCTAATTAATCTCTTAAATGAGTTTACTATTCACTGGACTGATTCTCATCCCAATTGGAACAAAAACAAATTAAATAGATCAAGTTCTGGACAGAAATCTATAAAAACTTTCACTATAAGTCTTTACTCAGGTAATAGGAAGAAGCCTTACAGTACTTGATCAAAAATAGTAATAATCTTCTGATTCATTTTGTCAACCTACATCATCTACGCCTTAAAGCTATAATTAATTAATTTCAGAAAGCTACAGGTACTCCAGTAGCAGAACTAAACTTTTAATCCAATTAATATGATGTGAAGTGCTTCTTAAAATCCTTAAAACATTATTAAAATAAAGTAGTAGCTATGGTCATTGAAAATGCCATCTAAAAAAAACATTTTCAGTTAATTCAGGAAGTTTATGTTTCAATTCAATATTACTATTATTTTGAAAACAGTTCCAAGAGGCTTTTCAATTACATAACTCTATAAGTGGACATCAATATACATCCTTGATTAAGGAACCTATGTTCAAGCTCTCCTTGAAAAGCAACCTGCTCACTTAATTGAGCTTTGTAGCAGGTATCGAACAATTGATTATTCATTTTATCTTTTAAGTCAGTCTGAACCTTTAACTCAACTTTGTACTGAATTACCAACAACTAAATTGACATAATGTATTCGTGAATATTTAGGAAGTTCAGAAATAAAAATACCATATCTAAAGGTAAAACATTGCTTTAAAGGATCCTAAAGTAAAGATGAAGCTGAAGGATTAATTTTTGAAAATGGTTATATAGGACTCAAAAAATAGTATTTCTATGCTGGAAGAGTCGATAAGAACCTCTTTCTTCAGTTTACTGATGCAAGTGAATTATGAGCATAAGCCAATCAGAGAACCAATATTGAATGGGTAAGGTTTATGACTGTATGATCTGGATAATATGTATGCATGTTATAAGTATTTACCTATTCAAATGATCTCTAGTTTTTAGTTTCAATAGAAATCATTAATTTATAATTGGACCAAATACCTGATGGCTGTCCTCATATCTATTAACCAAATTAATTATTGACACTTACTCTAGTGCGCAAGGCACCCATGCCTCAGCATACAACTCTTGATTAGAGAAGTTTGTAGTATTGAGGACTCTTTAGGCTGATTTTTTCCAGATTCCTCAAAGATTGTTACCTTTAATTTTGATGTATGATAAGGAAATATTCTTTCATTAATTAATAGTTATTAATCCCTAATTTAACACGACTAATTGCTGTAAACTAAAGTTTACCTGGAATTATTGTTATTTAGACTAATTACTGCTATTATTGTTAGTTAAAGATGCTTCATGTTGTTAGATTAGGTATTCTTTAATAGAAAAATAGAACTTCATTCATGGAAAGCAAAGATTAATCAATGAAATATTAGTAAATACTTCCTTAGAAAATTATAAGAAGCTTTATTGTTTTATTTTCATATTGAAGTTTTGGATCAATTAAAGTGGCGATAGCAACTGTTGTCATCCAGCACCAAACATTTCTGAATCTCCATTGGAACAGGGTTCAATTTTGTTCGAATCACAGAATTTGGGAATTACTCCTTTTGGGGAAAGCCAAGTAATTCCCATAAAGATGGAGTATTCTTTAAATTCTTCAGAGGGTT
>CASCJZ010000478.1:0-10000 GCA_949152475.1 Terebella lapidaria
GGCTTTGCCGACAACCCGGACACCTGAGTAGGGAGTGTCCCCAGAGACCGAAGGATGTCAAGACTCTGGCGCTCCTACTAAAGCAGCTGGAGGACGAGGACGTCCCTGAGAAGGAGTTAGAGACGGAGGACCTCTCGTCAAACTAGAGGGGCCCGTTTCTGACGCCGAGATGACGGGCAATTCCTGGCATGCACAGGTCAGGATTAGAAGGCGACAAGACAAGACGGAAGGTGGAGATGCAGGATCTGTACATACTGTAGTATGAATAACGTCACCCGCAGGGATTGTCTCTGCGAACTCATATGGGAATATATTTGCGGTGGAGAGTCCTGCCTCCGCAGCGATGATGTTACTGATGTTCATGATGTGCCTGATGTTACTGATGTTTTTGATGTACCCACAACTACAGGTGTCTTACCTGAGGTGAACCCTTCTCTGTCTACTGTAAATAACATTGATGATGATGATGATGATGATGATGATGTACTTACGACTTCAGGTGTCTTACCTGAGGGGAAGGTGAACCCTTCTCTGTCTACTGTAAATAGAGATGTTTGTGATGTTTGTACAACTACAGATCTTACCTGTGGGGGAGGACGGCCTCCTCTGTCAACTGTACATACTGGGGCCGAGACTCCGAGTGTCACGCCCGAGAAGGATGCAGAGCTGTCCTTGTCATGTGTAAATATTGCAACCCTTAGCTTGGTACGCTCGATGTCGCCTTGAGGGACGAGAAATCAACCTTGACACGGGTGCTGTTTCCACAGTTGTGGATGTTTCTGTTTTTGATAAGTTACCTGACCATGTGAAGGAGCATCTGAGGACCTTGAGGATCGCCCTATGCGCAGCAACGGGAGGCTACCTTGATGTCCATGGCACGCTCCCCACCATCCTGCATCTGGGGGACTTGGAAGTACCATCAGAAGTTGGCATAGGACGTGTGGGGATGAATGAAGTGCTCGGTATGGACTTACTACACACTGGACGCCACATTCGACCTCGTCCGTGGAGAGATGAAAGTCGAAGAGTGGATGGTGTTCCTGAGTGGGGGACTGGAGCCAACGGTCCTATGGCTACGTGCGGGGGATATGAAGGCGGCTACGGTACGTCAGAAGAATCAGGATTTGAAGGCGGCACGGAGACAGTTTCCAGTTGGTACCTGGGTGCTGTACTGGTATCCACTGAAAGCTCGACCGAAGCTCGGGTTGGGTTGGACAGGACCTTACCTGGTCATGGACGCCCAACTGGGCTGGCGTGTTAAAATCCAGAAGTCCCCGACAGACGTGCCGAAGGAGGTCAATATTGACCATCTTAAGACATGCCCGTACACTCCTGAACAGGCCCCATGGGTTCGCACTGGTGGCGGAGACCCTGCGGAGGATGCGGAGAATGGGGTCGAGGAGGGACGAGATGGACGGAGCCACACCCCGGCACGTCAAGTGCGAGAAGTGCGAGTCGCCAGTACTCCGGAAGAATCTCACTCGCCCCGCCGTGAAGTGCACGAGAGGCCGTGCCTTCTTGTTTGCGAGAGACCAGGCTGCGACTACCGCACGACAGGAAGGCTTGGGAACAGAGGCAGAGCACCGGGGAAAGAGAGGGAAGCGACCGCAGAAGTCACCATGGGAGCGGAGGCCTGACGTCCGGCCAGAGGAGGTGAAAGCTTTGCCGAGTGGGAAGCAGCTGAGGTGGGGGACGTCCGTGGCACCAGAGCGCAACCAGGAGGTTGTCCACCTCCTGGTAGACGAGCAGTCCAGGAGCACACGGGTTGTGACGGCCAAGGAGGCGGACAGGCTTCAGCGGCGTTCCAGCTCGGGGGAGTCGAGCTCAGAGGCGGAGGAAGAACCCCAGACGCCTGCCAGTCAGAAGTCGGCAACTTCTGCTGTCATGGACAGCATAGCGCCAGAGTTGTTGAATGGACATGACAGGGATTGGCTTGCCAGACCTCTGGAAGACGCCACCGCCGCGGAGGTGCAGAAGTGTGTGGGAGCCCATTACCGGGTCCTGCTGAGGCTTAGCACATTCAGACACGAGGTCGATGAGCTTCTGGCCATCGAACGGAGAGCACAAAACGTGCGGAGCGCCGGCTGGAGGAACTCGGGAAGCCGAAGGTGGCGGAGCTACAGCGACGGCGGAGGAAGCCCTACTCCGTGCCTCGGAAGACCGGAAGGCGCTGAGGGAAGAGAATGACCTGAGCTCCTAGCTCAGTCGCCAGCCCACCAGTGAAGAACAGCTTCTCAGGGAAGCGACACACAGCGATGCCTACAACCCCGAACACGAGGACGTGTCCAACCCAGGGAGGGTGGAAATATAACGAACTCATAAAACCACCGTTCTCCTCCGCAAAACCACACACGGAGGAGTGATCACATTCTTGCGGAGGAGCGATCATGTTCTTGCGGAGGATCAGCCACATGCTTGTGGAAGACCAGGCATGCACATGCGCAGAACAGCTTCCGGTGGAGAGCCCAATAAAAGGAAACAGCTCTCTGGGAGTCAGTCGGGGCAAGGTTGGAGATACATCACCCTGAGACGGTCCTGTCCTCCTTGGACAGGCGAGGGAGAGGACTTAGACTTTCCGTACCTCCGCACATCTCGGCCTCCGCAACCGTGGACTTAAGGAGGAAGTCTCAGACGATACTCCGCACCCGCGGAAGAGTGAGGTGAAGCAGACGTGCGGAGGACCCTCCGCAGGGACGAGGGAACTCTGCGGAGCAAGGAACCTCCGCAGCGCAGAAGACCTCCACAGGGAATGGACCTCTGCAGCGCAGAAGACCTCCGCAGGTCTAGAGGACCTCCGCCGAAGTGAGGACCTCCGCACAGGCGACACCTCCGCGGAAGACGGCGAGACAGACTCCGCAAGTACATACCTCCGGAGCCGGAAGAGTTGCGGAGCCAGGGAACCTTCGCCCCCGCATGGACTTCGCGTAGGAAGAGACTGACGCTAGTTCTGATGCCTCACATTGAAAGCAGGGTCTTAGTCTAAACCTGGACCCGGTGTAACTTTTCAGTATTGTGAAGCCCGGTGACTTAGTCTAAACCTGGTCCCTGTGTAATTTCGGAAACATTGCATATATTTTATGAGCGATTAACTCGTCGTACATTGGTAACAATCAGCACTTTTCTCTAACCAGAGAAATACTATAGAATTGTGGACGTCTCACCAATAATTGTCTATAGCGTTCGGACACAGAGCCGAGAGGTACTGCACAAGAACTATACGAAAAATAAACACAACAAGAGAAAATAAACAACAACAACACACAACACGGCACCGAATAGTCATCTAAAATTGCTACACATACATGCAGTAGAATGAATCACCGCCAAAAATAAAACTTGACGCAATTCAACTGACCGAACTAGCAAAATTCTAGCTCCAATACATGAACCCCAAAGGACCCCCGAGATACATACCAGAAGTGCTATAGAGAAGGTGAATGTGTATATTTTCCTCGAGGGGCTTATGGCGCCCCCCGACCCCCAGACCGTGGAGCATACACTTTTCTCACATCCCTGCATCCCAGACGCCCCTGCATCTCCATGTACATTGGTGTCAATTGGATATTGTGTACAAGGTGGTTTAAAGGTAGATGAATACAAACTAGATCAATAAGGATCAAATTCAGCCAATAATTTCATAAACACGTTTTCTGACATATTGTTCAATATTAATATTACAGAGTAGACTCTATCCACAAGCGTTTAGGTCCTATATCGAGTTCACCAAACGGAGGTATAATAACTGATCGACCTCTCAAGGTCATCCAAGATCATAATCAAGATCACCATTTTGAAGCCGATATATTACTTGCTGTGAGTGTTCAATACTACTATAAGCCCTATCTACAACCAATAACGCACCACATCAATTTTTTTATCATATTTGGTCATAAAATATGAAAAGTCTAACCCCTATGAAATTTAATAGGCGTTGAGAACTAACCACAACAAATGGTCACAGAAAATTACAGAACGATTCTAGCAAAATTGTATTCTGATGATTACGAGAAACATCGAGGAAGTACACGGACGCGAACGATGACGCGGACGCCGCGTAACATGGCCATTATGCTACCATAGTATCTTTGACTGTCCGTAGATAGGCTACAATTATCAAAAAAAAAATCCCACACTGTATTGTACATACAGAAGCTGTTAATCAGGGTGAGTGATGTTCAAACACAACAATCACCAGCTCATTCCATGTGAAGTAGGCTATTACCGTGATTAGCGGGCGGCATAGGCAGACGACGGGTTTTGCGCGGGCGCGAAATGAAGTGGCGCGAAAATCATATTGGTATAAAATGATAAGTAAATAACATCAAACACTGACTTACCTGAATGCTGTAGCGTTCCTGTCTTGTACAAAGTAAAAGTATGAATCCTCCTTGCTAGAAATACGAATATGTCCTCCGCAGACGAGCTAATGTGCGCAATTCCTGGACAGAAAGCGGGAGAGGTGTCAGGCATTGACACTGACAGCATCGAGGTGCGCATAGCGTACAGGCCTACGGTGGCTTGTATCCGCCACAATTTCGAGTTTAGCTCCCGTGGACAGGTTGAATGGCGAGGGGATCCAATAGACAGTGGCGATGCACGGGCGCCCATCCCTCCCTCACCGCAAAAATCCAAATACGATTGGTGGTATTTCCGAGGAAATTTTTGGCAGTCATACTACCAAAAAAATGTATCCAGGTATACCTCAGAAATGATCTGAGAGGGTACAAAACAAAAAATTTTGAAACCCCAGACATAATTTCCTTCGCGCCCACCCAAAAACTCCTCCCCCCCCCCCCCCCCCTCCCCCATCGCAGATTTGTGGATCCGCCCCTGATATAAATGAAATAAACGCCAAAATATAGTAGACTAGGTCCTAATTAAATTACATATTCCTGCGGGCATTTTATTTAGGACATTGATCTACCACAGAACATAAACACATCTCATTCTTTGGGGCATCTCATGAGTAACTTCGAAGACTTTGAGAGAGAGATCGAGAGAGGGGGGAGTTGACCTATGTACATGGAAAACATGCTTGAAATGGTTTCTCGGGACCGCAGAGAAAGCCTTCGAGGAGGCTACCGCACATTGCTCATTTGGGGGCGTCGGGTCGGAGGCCAAAAGAAGGCATACACACACGCCCATAAATTATTAATGTTGCCCTGTAAATACATCACATTCCGACACATCTGAAGATATTTTCTATCCTTGGAACATAATTCAAGA
Organism: Terebella lapidaria; assembly: GCA_949152475.1. NCBI lineage: Eukaryota > Metazoa > Annelida > Polychaeta > Terebellida > Terebellidae > Terebella > Terebella lapidaria. Next base: position 5,227 of record CASCJZ010000478.1, read on the forward strand.
CGAATGTACAACATTTTTGATACCTTTTAAATCGTCGAAGGGATGCGTGCAGATAATTTTTGATGAATAGCCTATAAAAGAACTTAGATAGGGCATACGTTTAAAAATATTTTTGATGCGTGTTCAGTCCTAAAATCTAAGAGAGAGAATACCGATTCATAACAGTCGGATATTTATTACCGGTTGAAATTGACCATATTTGACTATGTAAACTGTACTGTTTTCTTCTAATCTTAGCTCGGGAATGAATGTGAAAAGAATGGCAGGTAGAAGCCACCGTAGCTGAAATATAGTCAAATAAGTCACCTGATGGGTAGGCTACATGGATTAACTTGTGAATTACCGTAATACAATGTATGTATTAACATATTATCGCTGATAGCCAAATTTTGATGATAACAATAAAAAAAACCTAACATCAAAAACTTTGGGAATAGAAGTGAAGCCCGACCAAACAGTTATATCTAAAGCCACACTGGCGTCATCGGGAGGGGGGGGGGGGGGGGTGGGGGAGGTGGAGGTGTTGGGCTGAGGGGGAGGGCGGGCAGACAGTGTGTAATCACCAAGACATACCAGACTCGATCGATATCTGTCGGACCACTGTATTCCCTCCTCAACCCCCGCCCCTCCGCGACCTGACACATTTTAAATACTTCGCAATTGGGATGCGTATGTTTACTTTCTTGATCCATCTGAACCAATTGTAATTTAATCAATTCCTTTTGCAAAGCAACCAGTTTGTGTAAGAACGCACAAGGCGCACTACTGGTAAAAGAAATAATCGGGATTTCTTTGATTTTGTTATTGCTGATTAACATTAGGGGACTAAGGCAGCACATCCGTGAACCCTGCATCGCACAATAGCGCCCCGCCGCACCCCCCCCCCCCCCTCCCCCGTACGACACTGTAATGATATTATTTCATTGGTCACAGAACTGGATAGTGGGTTTTGGGGTTTGTATCAAAAATTACGTGACACATTCATTGAATCATTAATAACTGGAGTAAATTCTCGCTGTTGTGCAGCGCGTTAATCACGGGGTCGGGTTCTCTTGGATCAATATGGTGAAAATAAAAAATACTCGCCATATTGTGCGATTATTAGATGTGAATAAATTGTAAAACCTTGTAAGAAATAACGCAAATATTTTGGTCGTATTGGCCTGATATTTTCGTTGGAACCACTATTTTCAAAAGAAATGCTAATGGAGACGACAATTGTTAGTGCTCTTTGTATGACCAATGGTAAATGACAATTAGCAAAACACAGAATAAAAGTTGAAAATGTAGGCTTGTGGGAAAATAGTGGACTTCACACGCGTTGAATGTTTCGGGGAAGAAATAATAATTGGTGTCAGTGACAAATCTGTCTTGTGCATTTAACCATTGGGAATGGGTAGTTAATATTCACCCGCGAAAAAGTCCCTAAAAAAACTCAGATTCCGTGGCGCAGTCCTGCTGGAGTTTGCATGGAAATAGATCTATTATTGGTGTTTCACCGTGTGTAATATCTACAAAGCTCCCAAAATCATAGTACTTGTTGATTTCATAAGATATTGAACACTATCAAAGTGTAATAGATCGGCTTAGAAATGTATTTGTCTAATATCCCTACGCCGAAGCCAATTGTTGCTATGGTTTCTTAATTTGAAGCTTTACCGGTAATAGTACAGGTAAACCGGTAAAAGATCCGGTTAATAGGGCCGGTTACCGGTAATAGACCCGTCTCGTCATCCCCGATAATCCGGTAAAAAAAAGTCCCTTCTTCCACATGAAAGTGTGTGTTTTGGGGCCCAGGTTGAATTGAATTGTATGTGGTATTATGTTATTTGGACATCACTGAGTGAAGTAAAGGATGAAATGTGTTTTTGAAAATATTATTTAGATAACGAAGTTGACTGTTGTGCATACATGCTGTATTGTATTACTACACGACCAAGTATTCACGCAAGATCCTTATGATCATGAGAAGGCGGAAGGATACGCAGTCGGAAGTTGGTGAACAAAGTAGGCAGATGTCACAAAGCTTGGCGTACACTATCACGTGCCGTCATGGTGCACATGACTTACATTTTTGTATTTGGTTTGTGTACAGCTTTACACATTGGATATAACAGTCTACATTGTAGAGAAGTAGTCATCTAATTTCAATACGAAAGCCTACAAAGGTAGAATAAACTGTACGTTTCACAGCCTGTCCGCACTCTTGTTGGCATCACTGTGTCTTTTGATTGAAAATGTGATTAGGCCCAACTTCAATGGTTTGTGTTAATCTCAGAAAAATTGTAATGCTGTGTCTTTATTGGCTATAACGTTTGACGCCCGCTAGCTAGGGCGCATGCAGGCGCCACGCACCTTGGACATGGTCACGGCGGGCCAATACATAATCCAATACATAACATCGAACATTACATCATCATGATTATGTCAAGACCTCCTGTCGGCCTAGCTCGGGTCATCAACGGTCACGTAAAAGACCCAAGCACTTGGTTAAGGTCAAGGAGACGGAAACCGAAGAGACCGCTCCACGCTAGCGGCCCTCAAACGGCCCGGGGGTCGAGGAATCTCCACCCGCTGAACGGAGTTTCACTCGTATGTGCTATTGTTTCGTCGGGCTCTCTCTAAGGTCGAGAGATGCTGGCAACTTAATTCGGGTCACAAACGGTCACGTATAAGACCCAAGCAATCGCTCAAGGTCGAATAGTCGAAAACCGAAGCGACCGCTCCACGCTAGCGGCCCTCAAACGGCCCGGGGGTCGAGGAATCTCCACCCGCTGAACAGAGCGCAGCGGAACAAGTCCCGGCTCACTCGTATGTGCTTTTGATTTCGTCGGGCTCTCTCTAAGGTCGAGAGCAGCTGGCAACTGAATTCGGGTCACCAACGGTCACGTATAAGACCCAAGCAATCGCTCAAAGTCGAATAGTCGAAAACCGAAGCGACCGCTCCACGCTAGCGGCCCTCAAACGGCCCGGGGGTCGAGGAATCTCCACCCGCTGAACGGAGTTTCACTCGTATGTGCTATTGTTTCGTCGGGCTCTTTCTAAGGTCGAGAGCAGCTGGCAACTTAATTCGGGTCACCAACGGTCACGTATAAGACCCAAGCAATCGCTCAAGGTCGAATAGTCGAAAACCGAAGCGACCGCTCCACGCTAGCGGCCCTCAAACGGCCCGGGGGTCGAGGAATCTCCGCCCGCTGAACAGAGCGCAGCGGAACAAGTCCCGGCTCACTCGTATGTGCTTTTGATTTCGTCGGGCTCTTTCTAAGGTCGAGAGCAGCTGACAACTGAATTCGGGTCACCAACGGTCACGTATAAGACCCAAGCAATCACTCAAAGTCGAACAGACGAAAACCAAAGCGACCGCTCTACGCTAGCGGCCCTCAAACGGCCCGGGGGTCGAGGAATCTCCACCCGCCGAACGGAGTTTCACTCGTATGTGCTATAGATTTGGTCGGGCTCTATCTCGGGTCATTACCACCTGTCAACTGAGTTCGGGTCACCAACGGTCACGTACGTGACCCGAGCAATCGCTCAAAGTCGAACAGACGAAAACCGAAGCGACCGCTCCCGGCCAGCGGCCCTCAAAGGGCCCGGGGGTGCCCGGAGGTCGAAAATCGAGTTCGGACCCGTTGCGCCAAGGACGAAGGACGTCGGCGGACGAGACCAGCCGGTAAGGCAAGGTCGGGGAAGGGGTCGAAAAACGGCGACCTCGACCTTCGTCCTACGTCACTCGCATGTGCCCGAAGAACAAGTAGAGCGTTCGCGGAACAAGCTGTTGAGCTTGACTCTAGTCCGACTCTGTGAAGAGACATGAGAGGTGTAGCATAAGTGGGAGCCTTGCGAAATTGAAATACCACTACTTTTATCGTTTCTTTACTTATTCAGTTAAACGGAGAGTGGGGTTTCGGCCCCTTGATTCTGGAATCAAGCGCCCGACCTCGTGCCGGGCGCGATCCGCTCTGAAGACGGTGTCAGGCGGGGAGTTTGACTGGGGCGGTACATCTGTCAAAAGGTAACGCAGGTGTCCTAAGATGAGCTCAGCGAGGACGGAAACCTCGCGTAGAGCGAAAGGGCAAAAGCTCATTTGATTTTGATTTTCAGTACGAATACAGACCGTGAAAGCGTGGCCTATCGATCCTTTTGATTTTAGGAGTTTTAAGCAAGAGGTGTCAGAAAAGTTACCACAGGGATAACTGGCTTGTGGCAGCCAAGCGTTCATAGCGACGTTGCTTTTTGATCCTTCGATGTCGGCTCTTCCTATCATTGTGAAGCAGAATTCACCAAGCGTTGGATTGTTCACCCACCAATAGGGAACGTGAGCTGGGTTTAGACCGTCGTGAGACAGGTTAGTTTTACCCTACAGATGACATGTCGTTGCAATGGTAATCCTGCTCAGTACGAGAGGAACCGCAGGTTCAGACATTTGGTTTATGTGCTTGGCTGATAAGCCAATGGTGCGAGGCTACCATCTGAGGGATTATGACTGAACGCCTCTAAGTCAGAATCCCGTCCAAATATGTGACGATACTTTTAGCGCCTCGGCGTTGACAGGCAATGATATACGGGCGTCGACCGATCTCGGCGTGCCCGGTGGTCAAGCCACGGCAAACGGCTCTTTTCCTTCGTGGATTTTGCGAGGGAGTGCCGAAACGATAGCAATCACACTCGACGTAGAGGTGCAAAATCATTCGTAGACGACCTAGATTTGAGTCGAGGTGTCGTACTTAGTAGAGCAGTTGTCTTACTGCGATCTATTGAAACTAAGCCTTATGAC
>CASCJZ010000479.1:0-21136 GCA_949152475.1 Terebella lapidaria
CAGTAGGAGAACATATTGAGCATCCACTGGGACAGCTTTGGCATTCAGTACTGTTTAAAATGGTTGTAGTTGGACATTCTGTCACACAAGCACCACTATATAAAAAGCGTGTATTGATACATTCAAGACATGATGTGGTATTACATAGCTTGCAGCCATTTTGAGGACAAGTCAAACATTGAAGAAGATTATTATTTAAGTAAGTTCCTGCACTACAAGTTTGTACACATGAATCTCCTGTCGCAGAAAGATATTGATAGATAGAATTAGAATTACAAGAGGTACAGTTATCAAAAACAATAGAACAAGATAAACATTGGGGTGCACATTAACATGCCCATGATGCAGAGTTTGTATGATTTACTTTATCTACTGGACATGCATTGGTACATATTGTTGGGAAAGTAGCTGTAGAAGTTGTTGGATAATAACCTGATGAACAACTTTCACAATTACTTGTATTAGTTATACAGGTGACACAGCTTAAATCACAACTCTAACAACTATTACCGATCTGAACACTTCCAATTGAACAACTAGGAACGCAGGAATTCCCACTTAAAAGCCCACTAGTACATTAGGTACAAGTACTAGAAGTTGTAATGCATTTTGAGCAAGGGTTAACACAACTAGAGCATACTCCACTGTTATCAAAAAAACCACCTGGGCATGGATTCACACAAGTATGGGAATCTAAACAAAGGAAAAATTAGTGATACAAGTAATACATACGATATCACTTGAACAACTAGCACAAGGAGGTGTACAAACAGTACAAGTAGCACTATTATTATAATACCCATTTGAGCATTCAGTAACACATTTATTATCACTAGTTATAAAGAATGGTCCTCCAAAGGTAATAGCTCCTTATGTTGTATAGCAAACTGTTACAAAAACTTTGATTAGTATTGGGGGCATGTTTTGCAAAATTAATTACATGACAAATAAAAAGTGGCTTGGGATGCTGCATTGTTTGTGTTTGTTTCATCAATAAATCCATTATTTTGATCAAAAGTGGCAAGAAGGAAATAATCTGGCTTTGGATAATTGAAAATAGTAGGAGAATGATAGTGATTATTAGCGATTGTGATTGATCCTGTTGTGGTACTACGAAATAAACTAGTAATTTTAATTTTATGAGAGGTCTGCTGTATACATGAATATTCAGTATTAGTACAAATGGTGGTGGCTTGAAGAGTTCCTGCTGGGAAAGTGTAAGTAGATGGAATTTGAAGAGTGATATAATCAGTAGCCTCCAAGGGAGTTGCTAATGTAAAGGTTATGGTAAATGATTGTAGTTGGTTTAAAAGAGAAGGTGTTTCTAAAATATTGAGAGATAAGCTTTGCACTTGATTTGGAGTAACATTAGGTCTAGGTGATATGGTACTCTGAGAAATGCCAAAGTTGTCACTTGTTTCTGCTCTTAATGTGATATCTGGTGATTGGGCTGTCGTTCTTCCGAGAGTAATGGAATCAACAGTGAAAGAATAAGGGATGGTGATTGAGGAAAGGGTCGAGTTAAGAGTAAAGAAGAGTTCTTGACTCCCAACTTGTTGACATGGAACTGAACTTCGAGAAATTGAGCATACTATATTGGATGGAATTGACATAAGGTTAGTTCCATTAGAACCCAGGATAATGCAACCCTATCACCAACATTGAGGGGTACTGATAGTTAAATAATGAAAGTATAGAGGGTCGGTTGATTATTGGTGTAACTAGGAGCATCAATAATAATATTATTAAAAGTGTTCATTTGAGTATTGGAGATAAAAATACCATTAGTGATTGATTCTTGAAGGTATTGTCCTAAAACTGAAAAAACCGAAAATGTAAAGGTAGAAGATGTTTTCAGTGATAAAGGATTTCTAACTTCAGATATTTTAAGGTTGATAATGGTTCCACTTGTTAGATCATTTGTACTAGCAATATTACTCAAGTTAAAAGTGTTGCCTGACTGTGAAGGTGTCATAGTTTGACTTACTCCTGAGTTAATAGAATAAGTAAAGCTGGCAGATCCTTGGACAGAAACTTATGGAGGGATTCCCACTTAAATAATACTGCCTATTGCAAATAGAGATTTAACAGTATAGTTAATCACATAAGGAGTAATATCAGAAACTATAGCCGATCCTGGGGTAACAGTAAGCGAGTTGATTGTCTCAGGTGTAGCAGTATAAATGAGAGATGTGCTTTGATCAACTATGAAAGTAGGTGTAGAACTGTTGTAGAAAGTATATATTACAAAAATTGAAGTAGGTTCGGTAGATGAAGGATTATTTCCTCCCTCAACACTGATTGAAAGAACAGTTCCCCCATCAATCCCTGCAGATAAAAAAGATTGGATAGTAAGTTATTGCCCAGACATTACACAGCTAGAAGATGACAGCAACGAGGATGGAGAATTAGATGAAGAAATAATACAATTAGTGACTGTAAATGGAGAAATAGCTGATGGAAATGTAATTACAACTGATGAGGAAATTTGGAGAGGATTAACAATGGTAAAGGTGAAGGTATAGGTAGTTGGTTGGGTAACTAGGGTGATGGGTGTGGTTAATGAGGTTGATGTGAGTGAGTTAGGCAAAATAGTAATTGAAAATGAACCAGAGGCAATGAGTTGATTGTTTCTAGAGGTAATGAGGGTAATGGATCTACTTTCAGTGTTGATCAAGGGTATAACATGGGCTATATCAAAGGATAACTCAGTATTAGTTGCTATATTGGTGTTGCTTCCTATGAGGGTGAATTTTTTTTCTTTATTGGTGGCTCCATTAGAAGTCGACATAATAGTTCCCAAATTACCACCAAAGGAAAGGGCTAAAGTTGTTTTCAAGGCAGTATATTACATATTACTTGGTAGAGTAACTGTCAAAATATCATTCACAATTAATGGTACTGGTGTGATCCATTGGGGTGTCAATATACTACGACTGCCAATAATAAAATTAACTTCCAGCATTGATTAATAAAGTTTATTAAGTTAGTTGTTCAACTACGCAAGAACTAGAATCTATTTATTCTCCATCATTAGTTGTCTCAGTGACCACAACAACTGTAAAAGTTGATGACACTGTTGGAGGAGCTAAAATATTACTTATTGAAAAAGAGAAGGTGCTACCACCAATTAAAGTATTGGTGAAGACACCAGGTAGTATGATATTAGAGCCATTAATATCAATTGAAAGACTACTTACCAAAAAAGATCCGCTAACTAAAGTATATTTTTGGGTAGCACCAGAGACTATTGGTGTTGATGAATCTATTGTATTGGGCCATCTAGATGGAAAATATATTTTGATTTTCCAGCAGGAGGGACACTATTCCTCAAGGTGACTGTAAATGTAGCCGAGCTAATCTTTCCAACTATTGCTGTACTCATGGATATACCACAATTAGTCAGTGTTGCTGGTGTATAATTACTATATGAGAATAATGCAGTGCTGACATTGCTTCCATTAACTTCATAATTATAAGTGAAACTAAATTATCCTGTATAAGTGGGATTAGTGATATTTTCGACTGTCAGCTTCAAAAATGGGTCACTGGTACTGGTATAAGCAAAAGTAATAAATTACCTGATACAGAGCAAGGATAGGTTGTAGTTGATATATCAGTGTTAAAGCATGATACTGTTGATAAGGTGAATTTTCCAACAGGGAACGTGATGCTTATTACTCCAGAAGAAGTAAGAGCAGAGTCCAAGATGGTGAAAGAATATGGAGATGGTGTATTGATGGTATTGGTTTGGATTTAAAAGGAAGACACCTCCTGTGCATGTATTGCTGGGATCAAAACTCCCAGAAAGAACAAAATAGTCTGCATTTTTAGGTTAGGTTGGTTGTTTGTACCTGAATTATATTATTATATAATATAACTACACAAAAAGCTTTAAATCATGGTAGTTACTTCCTGGATTATTAAATCTGGAGCAACTTTATTTTTTTTTAGAGTTCATTTTTTTCAGTTACTACCTTTAAGAGATTCGCAGATGCCTACCTGATTTCCTTCAAATGAAGCTCTTCATCCTCACTAATGCTTTGGGATAGTTTATACTTCAAGTAATCCCTTTGTTTGGTTTTTTCTTTCATTATTTTTTTGAAATGCTTATTATTCTGAATACAATGGTCTTAAAGTAGCTAGAGTTTCTTTTCCATCCTAAAAGCTTTACTGATGCAATCTCGCAGAAAGGTTCTTACTTTCCCTTGAGCTAGTGATAGTTTCTGACTAATTTTGTGGTTTTTTGATTATTTTAGTCTCTAGAGGTGTTTATCCATAATTTTAATCTCTTCTAGATCTCTTTTTTGTTCAAATTAAAGCAGCATATTTGTAGTTATAATTTATTTCAAGTACTGCTCATATATTTTTCTCCTCATTGCCATTTTAAATCGCCAAAATCTTTGAATTGTAATTGCTGCTTTTTCTAGTTGTACTGGGAGTATAATATGACGTGGTGTTCTTTTCCTTTGTTTGTGGTACTTGCTTCCATAGCCTTTGGTCTCTATTACTTCTGTTGATGCTTCGTCCTCAAAGGGAAAACAGTTTTCTTTGTTATACATCTAATCTAACAGACTTTATTAAAATAAGCAATATTCAATTTGTACAACATTTAATCATGATTAAAGAGATCACATGACAGTGCTATATTAGCCAATAATTACTATTTAGGTCCACCATTGCCTTATGGCGTCTTCCATTCAATATACTCATCTACCATTTTAATTGAACAGGCTTTACAGTGCAAACAATTCTGAGCATTGATCTGTAAGACTTTTTTACCTTATCATTTTACACGAATTCATAGACCTTGGCAGGACAAAATCTATATTTTTTATAGATATACTTTTATTCAGGTCCTTTAAATTATTGAAGACTTTTTTTAGGTGTTTATTATTGATCTTTTTTTATAACAAGGTGGCTTGGTTGGTCATGATCGTGGTTAGTTCCCGAACGGGCCAAATTGTCTAATAAATCAAAAGTCAGTTTCCTATCGTGTTTAGGATATTTTATTGGCTATATAATTGTAATAAAGAACTTTGAATAAATGATAAGGCTACAGTCGTTCACTATCCTTAACAGTATTACGTAGATTATATGGCTAAGTTCCCTTGAACAAACGATAAATGCCGCCATACATTAGTCCAGTATAGAGATTCTTAAAGGAATTCTTGAAGTTTCGTGAAGCATGTAGCTATTTATAAACCCAAGATGTTTTCATATTGGACTAATAGCGATCTGCTATTGCTTGGTCAGTAAATGCTTAAGTTAGATTGTTTAATTTGTTATAAATAGCATCAGCTGCCTCAATACCTGATTTTATAGCTGTATGGGTGCCTTTAATCTTGATTACATTCAGGAATCCAGCACTACAACCCACAAGTACTCCTCCTGGGAATGTCAATTTAGGAACTGAAAAGTACCCACCAGCATTCATAGTTCTTGCTCCATACGAAATACACTCTCCTCCTTATAGATATTTCTTTATTTGAGGGTGGTATTTCAGTCTTTGAAATTATTCATAAGGATTCATATGAGGATTTGGGTAGTTTAGCCCAACTACAAGTCCAAAATGAACCAAATTGGGTTTCATATGGTATAAAAATGATCCTCCATAAGTATTATAACTTAAAGGCCAAGCTACTGTATGCTGAACATATCCTGGCTTAAAATGACGATTATCTACTTCCCAGACTTATTTCAGTCCAAGTCCATAAATTTGAGGATCTGATGATTATCTGAGTTTATATTTGCTATAACCTTTTCTGATAATGAACCACGACATCCTTATGCTAGAACTGTTTGTTTGGCCTGAATTTCTATTCCTCTTTGATAATTTTCTTTAATTTATCCTATTTTGGAAATACCAAAGTCTCCAGTAGCAACCCCTGTTACAGTTCCTTCATTGTTATATAATAATTCTGCACCAGGTGTTCCTGGAAAAATATCTATTCCCATTTAGGTTGCTTTATCATTCATCCACCTACATAATTTACCCAAAGAAATGACATAGTTTCCATGATTGCTTTAAGGATAAAAAATAGATGGAATCCATATTTTAAGTCGATCATTGGGCAAGAAATAATATGAATCTTCATTAACTGGAGTGTCTATTGGAGGACCATTTTCCTTCATATCCCTCCATTTTGGAAACAATTAATCAAAACCCTTCGGTTCAAAGACATTCCCACTTAAAATGTGATCTCCTACTTCAGTTCCTTTTTCAATAATGCAAACAGATATAGGATGATTCATTAATTGTTATTTTTGTTTGAGTCTGATAGCAGTGCTTAATCCAGCTACTCCTCCACCAACTATCAAAACATCATACTGCATGACTTCTCTTGGTGGTAATTCAGCTGATGTTGAAAAGTGACTAGCTGTTTTGGATAATCTTAATAATTTGTTTAGTGTGTGCATAATTTTATAGATATGATTATTAATGTTTGCTTGAAGATTTACTTGATCATTCCTCAACAATTAAGTCTCTATTTTTAGTTTTATGGTATTCATAAGTAATTTCATCATATTTCTTCTTTTATTTAATGTGAAGGTGAGGAACAAATGCACTGCTTGCATCCTCAACACTAAGGCAATAGTTATTGAGACAACTGCTCATAGAATAACTATAAATGCAACTGACAGTGAGTATAATAGGATCACAGTGCAAAAGAGAAGCTTTGAAGTTGTCGACTCTCGCAACAGCTCTGCTCAAACTCACTTCCCCCTCAAGAGCTTCCATGACACTATGAACCTTTTTCTGCATTGATCCACTGCTATAGGATTAAGAAACATCACTAAGTTTGAATCTAGTATCTATTTGTTCTAGTGGCTCAAAAATTTCTTCTCCACATCCAAATAGCTCAACCCAAATTGTATGAGTTAATTCATCATAAGCACCTTCCTCAATATTATAGAAGTCAAATACCCATTCATCAATGCCGGTTTTTATCACGTAATTTTTTACAATCTTCATGGAATTTTCGAAATAGCAATCTATTTCTTCCTGAGTAAATCGAACATTATATGGTCGACGTGGATACCTGTTTCGGTACTGTTGTAGTTGTTTGCTAAAGTTATTGTTAAGGGTTTGGGATATTTTCATTGATGACTTTGTTAGATAAGTTTATATGATTAGAATAAGGTTGAAGGAATACACTCATAACCTTATTAAAGTAGGACTAACATTTTCTGATATGCTTTCTGGTTGCACCGGCAAACATTTTAATAAATAATCTTTCTAGTTCTGCTTGAGTCAAAACACAGACATCTTCCTAATTGATCGACATATAGTATGTTTTAGACATTCCTGGACCTGAAATTTTCCTAGCTATTGCTGTATCTCTTGAGGGTGTTCTGCCAAGTTTACTAATAAAGAATAACATGATCATATCAGTCAGAGTTCTAAATATTCTTTCAATAACTTTCCAAAGAAATATTAATAGAGTCAAAATAGGGGCAAGTAGAAAAACGACAACATAAAATACCATTGTTAGGAAATTAAATAGCAAAGAAAAGGCTAAAGATACAAGGGTATGGATCTGATTATGACTCCTCTTGGAATAGAGCTTGATTCAAATTGAAATACTAGAATGTTGAATAGATAGGTTAGGAACATTATGAAGGGCACCCATACCCAAACTGTTATCACCAAAATTGTAGATACAACAGTGTTGATAATAATAGCAATGGGATATAAGATCAGGGTAATAACAATTCCAACTATCAGAAACCTAAAAATATAGCATTAAATATAGTTAAAAACTCTACTAAATTTCTTACCAAACAGCCCTCGATCAGGTAGATCTTCAAATTGATTTCTACTTTTTTTGATGCCACTCATCACAGTTATAAACACTCCAATAACTGTTTTTCTGTAGATTTGTTTGGTAGTACCAGTTGAACAATCATCAAGTTACTAATCATAGGAAAATTATTTTATTCCAAAAAGGCACCTGATCCCAAATGGACCTAGTAAAGCTGCATAAACTAAAAATATAAAGCAGTTAATAGTCCAACATTTGAGCCTCATGGCATACAGGCGAAACTTCCATCCGTACGATCTTGTATCAACTGTCATTTATTCCTCCTTCTTCAAGTTATAATAATTACCATTTTTGATGAGTTGGTAGGGAGGAAACAAGAGGTGGGTTGAATAAAATATTCTTGACGGTACGGTACTTTTAGTGATGGTAGCATTTATCTTTTTTTCTGTTCCATTTTTTAGTTGAAGAATTAGGGATCCCTATAGTTAAGGAATTTAGCATAGATTCTTTTCTGAAATTCAGAGGTTGCCCTGATAAACTCATCATCTTTGGGTAGACTCAGGTAGAATTAGTCGTTCAGATTTTTGTTGTATATTTGGAGGCGGCGATTAAGTTATCTATGTAAAAATTGAGAAGATAAACTTCTGATTGGGTATTATTTCTTGATTTAGCTTTAGGTCTTGCTTCTAATTCTCGTTATGTCCTTTGCCAGTGTGATTTTTTTGTTATTAATGACATGAAATAGATGTAAGAGGACTACAATAGCATTAACTACTTCCAAATTAACTTCCTTCTTAGGTAGTTCCTCTTTCAGATGATCTAAGTACATATTAAATTTGGCTATTTAATGATTGATTAGATTCTTTGATCTTAATTTTCCTTCTTCTCCAACAGCTATGCCTTTTCCTCACTGCTGTCATCCCTATCTTTTTTCTTATTGCTCTCATCATTGCAGATATTTTTGATTATTCGTTTCCGACTTTTTCCCCACTTCTTGTTGAAACTGGTCTCTATTTAATTAAATTGACTTATTTTCTTTTATCTTTCCTTTCACTTTATTTTTTTAGGAAGTCAAAATTTCTCTTTTGATCTTCAGCTCTTTTTCTTTCTTCATAATCTTCAATGTGATCAGTAAATGTTAGGGATCTTGCATCATACTCGACCAATAAGTAAAGCCAGAACTTTTTTCCCCATCCCTCACTTTGGATATTGTATTATTCTTCCAAGAGCTATACTAGAATGTCTTTCATCACTTCTTCTTTTGGATCTAGTTAATGAATAGTTCTGAGTTTTTTTGCCCCAAAAATCAAAGAAATATTCTTTTCGGTATTCTAACTAATTTACCTAACTGATATGGAATTCCTGCCAGCAATTGTGTTGTACTACTGTAGAGAATGTCATACATACAACAAAGTCCATTCCTCCAAGCTTTGATCCGATTTTCACTCCCCCAGAAAATAATATCATTAATTTTCCAGACATAGGGAAGAGTAATGTGTGGGATATCTGATTTGACATCAAAATGTCCTGTTTTTGATATTTGTTTTATTTGTTCTGGGGAAAGTCGGTCCCTAAAAGTATCTTCTTCTTCATGTTTGATAGTTTGTTCGTATTGAATTTGGTTGACTTTTCCTTCAGCAACTGCTTCAAACTTGGACTCTGGGAAAATAAATTGATAATCTTTTGGTTCATCATAATATTCAAAAGCTCCAGATAGTTCATGATGAACCTATTCGAATTTTTGAACTAAATCAGGTGGAATATCCTTTAATTGTTACTCTTTAGCGAAGGGAAAAATGTCTATGTCAAAGTAAATAATTACAGGCATTTTCAGGCACTTTAATAACTCTTGGTACATTAACATGCCTTTAGATACTCTCATATCCATCTTCATCATCCTCCATGTGGTAGTCATCATGTTCATAGCCTCGTTGGTAGTTGGCTTTCCTTTTTTTCATTTTACCCATGACCTGAATATATCTTTTATTAAAAAGATCTACTTTTTATAGGAACTTATAAGTAAGTCATAGAGCATTAACAGACAACAAAAGAAAATATATTAAAATAAGATTTCTGAGGATAATATCTTATTTTCAAGATCACAGTCAATTCTGCTATTCTAATCATAATTCTATTGAAGCATATCTTATATTTATCATCTTTGTTGAGGAAACAATGATTAAACTCCTAACTCTCACATTAATTATACTATTAGGCACTCTCTCCATCTGTGATTCTATCTATGATCAGTATTATACTCTGAGTAGAAACATCGCAGATGGAATGTCATTGGAACAAAAAATAGGACAAACTATCCAAGTAGATATGTATTAAGTCACTGATCTCGAAAAACCCATTACTAACCCAGACCAAGCCCTTTAATGGAACCTTGGATCATTGTTAATCGGTGGAAATGCAGCCCCAACCACTGATGGTAATCTAGCAAAATTACCCAATGAAGAAGAAAAAGTAATAGAAGCCTACAAGCAAGCAACTAAAGACAATTGGAAGAAATTAACTGATAGATTCAATTCAATAGGTGTTAATGTTACCAGTAAGGATGGTAAAAAATATAAAATTAGCTTTTTGTTAGGGACTGATGCAGTTCATGGAGATCAACATACATTAGGAAATGTACTTTTCCCACATAATATTGGTTTATCATGCTCTCATAACCCTGGCCACTTTGCGAATGTTGGATATTGGACTAAGGAAGGTATTAAAAATGTTGGTTTCAATTATGCTTTTGCTCCAACAGTAGCTACTAGCCATAATCCACAATGGGGTAGATTTTATGAAACCATGGGTCAATAAGAGAAAATGATATATTAATATGCAAAATCTTATGTTAAGGGACTCCAGGATGTAAGTGATGGCAAGATAAATGGAGTACTATCATCAGTTAAACACTTTTTTGGTGATGGATCAACCTTATATGGGGCAAATGAAGGAAGTTCAAGAGTATATTCTTTCAAGAACTATATTAATAAGAATATTCAGGGTTATGCAGGGGCAACTTCTGAGAATGTTGGGAATGTAATGATATCCTATAGTGCTATTAATAACATTCCCAACTCCTTTAATTCTGAGTTCCTGCTGGGATTGCTTCGGGAGGATCTGAAATTTGGTGGGTTTACCATTAGTGACTATGATGATGTGGTTCGAGCCGGAAATATGGGACTACCTAGAACCTTCATGAATATGACCTAATAAAGAGGATATGCTCTCATGGTTAATGCTGGTACTGATATGATTATGCTTTCGGGGTAGAAAAGCCTTACAGAAACCTTAGTAGGAAGAATCATTAAAGAAGCTAAAAAAGTCATTGAGAAAAACCTTCTTGATGAAGAGAGACTCACTTAAGCAGTTACTAGAATCTTACAAGTTAAAATGGCAATGGGATTAGTTAAAGATTTATCCAGTTTAGAAGAATAAAAGCCCAAGCATTAATCTAAACCACCTAAATCCTCTTCTGGTGATGAGTATCAAGACAGTTTAGATGCTGTTCATGAATCGTTAGTCCTCTTAAAAAATTCTAACACTGTTCCAGTTAAAACACTATTTTCTGGGATTAAGTATGTAGTTTTAATTGGAGAAAAAATCCATAGTTTAAACCGTCTTACAAGAATCCGGTTGTTTAGAAATTTTGATAACATTGGTATGCAATGTGGTGGATGGAGTGTTAGATGGCAAGGCTTTGAAGGAAATGATTTTTGGGAAGGAGAAAATAAACAAAATGCTAATGCAAGTTCTATCCTAGATGCCTTGAAAGAAATCCAAAAAACCAATAAAGTATCAAATTTTTAATAGATAGTTTGAACTATTGTATCCCAATTATACAAATTTTACCAATTAAATCAGTATTGATAATGAAAGGAGATCCTATTTGGAACACCTAAAGAGTGTTAGAAAATCCATGAATTCTAAGAATACTCTTATAATAGGGACTTTTGGAGAGTTCCCCTACGCAGAAGCTATAGGAGATATCAACATTCCTTATTGCCAAGGATCTAGTAGAGAAGGATGTCTTTATTACCCAGATCTCAATACCTATGCTCCATAATCGCAGTCAAAAACATTATAATAAAAATTCACATCATTTGAGTCTAGTGTGCTAGAATCAGTAAAGACAGCTGATAAGAATATACCCCTTGTCAGTGTACTTCTTTCAGGAAGACCCATTTTAGTTGATTAAATTTTAGAAGCATCAAATGCTGTGATTGCTGCATGGCTGCCAGGCACATCTGGAGGTCAAGGAATTGTTGATGCTATTGCTGGAACCTATGTAATGAGAAAGAATGGACAATCTGATACTGTAAACACACTTTCAATGGACTGGCCCAAAAATATGGTAATTATTGGTTTATGATAGGATTCTCTTTCAAACTATCCAATTTATAGCCCTGATGGGGAAGTACCAAAGATCCCTAGTCCATTGTTCAGTGTTGGCTATGGATTATCATCTTTCGTTGGTGAGAAGAAATTAGTTTCTCAGCAGTGATTGCATTTATAAAAAGATTTGCAGAATATTTAACTATATATTGCCCTATACTAAGTTTAGGCGGGATAACTATCATAATTATTAATTAGATGTAGTAATAACAAATTCATTACAGTTCTAATATAGAACCTTAAGTCTCAGATGCCAAAAGTAAATCTATACCTTTTGCCAAGAAGATCAGCAAGGCAAGTATCCCAAAGAAAAATAAGACTAGTAGAAAGTTGACTTCTTTTTTCAAAAAAAATATTAGTAATACTATAAAGGCACCCAGTCCATAATCAGATAATAGACTCATTGATTTTCCGACAACTCAAGAACTAGTCTCTTATCAGTAGAAATTGATCGAGGCTCAAAATGAACTTGAAGAGCTGAAAAAACAATAAGAACAATATATTTATCTTCAGAACTCTATTAAAATAGCAATACTAGATTATGAAAAGAAATCTAGACATCTGATGAAGCAAGCTCTGACATAAATTTATGAAGATAAGAGAATAGAAAAAAGAACCTTAATTCCATCCTTTGGTTATTATAAACCAATTACTAAAGAATTTGAGGCAGGGAAAGCTGAGCTTGAAAAGTACCAGATTATCCAGCAAATAAAACTAAAACTTGAGACCACAGTTGACTAAAACCAAAGAATTTTTCTAGAAAAACATTTATAGCAGTCTGAACAAGAGTATAATTCTCTCAAATGCATCATATCCAATTATAAGTAGTCTCTACATTGTGGTTTAAGAGAGGATGAGTGTTATTATGCAAAAAGAAGATGGCCAACCTTGGCTGAGAGGTATCAAGTAGTAGAACTAATTGGCAAGGGTGGGTATAGTGAAGTCTATAAGGGATATGATTTACATAAACACTAATAGGTTGCTATTAAAGTTAGTTCCTCTAGTGAATTTGTTGTTCATGATGGTTAAGAGTACTTGAAGCAGGTATGGAGATAGCAAAGCACACATAAATAACTTAGTCACCCAAATATTGTTAAAATAAAAGATGTTTCTATTGAAGAGAGTGATACTATAATAGTAATTATGGAATATTGTTCAGGTCCATAGCTGTCTAAGTATCTTAAAAAGTACCAGCACATTCCAGAGCAAGAAGCTAAAATCATAGTTAGGTCTATTTTAGATGTTATTATATACTTAAACTCAAGGCCTACCAAGATCATTCATTATGATTTAAAACCGCAAAATATTCTATTTCATGATGGCATTATTAAAGTACTGGATTTTGGAATGTGCAAGTTGATATCATAAAGTGAATCTTCTATGGCAATACCTTCTCAAGGGGGTGGAACTTATTACTACTTGCCTCCTTAATCCTTTGAAGGTAGCATGGCAACAATTTCCAATAAAGTTGATATCTGGTCCTTGGGTATCATTCTATTTGAGTTACTCTACAATGAGAAGCCATTTGGTTAGGGATATCCCCAGAAAAAGGTAATCAATAATAATTTAATTTTTACTGAACAAAAGTTAGAGTTTCCTGTACTTCCTTAGGCTAGTTACTAATGTAAAGATTTCATTGTCCAATGCCTAAAATATAACCGAAAAGAGCGATTGAGTCCTTAAGAAGCTAATTCTCACCCTTTTTTTAAATGATTTATTAATGTTTATTATTTATATTATGTTCTTGAAGTTTTAATGGACGATTAAAGTTATTGTTGAAATGTGATAATAATTCATATTAAAATTTCAACTTCTCAATGATGAAAGTTACTTTATTGATCATATCAGCCCTAGTTATTTCCTCTATGGCCTTTACCTTTGAGCAAACTAAGCAATTGCTTAAGAGTGATGAGTGTACTCAAAAATCTATGGTTACATTACAACCATAAATTGAATCAAAAATCAAAGAACTCAAGGAGGTATGATATTGTTTTATGTTAGGATTCCTCCAATCTTGTCCTCAAAACTGAACTTCTAGTTCTGATTGAAAGAACTCAGGAAGTATATGAGGAATGCAATTTACAGAAGAAAGTTGAACCTCTTGTTGGTGATGCTATCAAAGCTGCAGGAATTGAATTCCTTTTGGCCAGTAATTGCTTTAAAGATGTGGGAATGCTATTGTTGATCAGTGACTCTATTATTCAAGATCCATCTGATATTGTTGGTGATATTGTTCTGTCCATCTTTATCTACATTATGGGAAGACAAGGCTATAATGATTGTAAGATGATGATCCCTCACTTAATTTGATCTTTATACACAATCTCAATTATGGCAAGTAGATTAACATTAATCAATAACTTAATAATGGTACATTCCAAAGGATATCTTAGATATCTGTTTTTGTCTTGTTTAATCCTGCTCCTAATAAAATTTACTTTTAGTTTTCCAGGCTCTTCCAACTAACTAGAAAATTGTCTTGGGAAAGAATTATCTGATTTAAGTTGTTCATGGTATGAAAGCTGCTTGGAAGAAGAGTTCCAATGTGGATCTAAGGGATATCCACTGGGTTATGGTCAAAAGTATTGTTAAAAATTTATTGAACTAGATAGTTTTCCTTAGGTATAATAGTGGATTCATAAAACATTAAAATGCCTGAAGGAGATGTTGGTTGGGCCAGTGTTCCTTCACCACCACAATTAAACATCTATAAAATGTTCATAGTTAAAGAAAATAGCATTTAACTCTCATCCTTTTTGCTATGTTAGAGGAGGTTTTTGCCAATTACCTAAGAAATTAGGCTTTAAAAAATATTCTATTTTCTTGAAGCAGTTGCTATCAACTTTCGAAATTAGAGACTTTGAATCCAAACTAGCTATTAAACAAATCATGGTGACTCTGCTCAAGTGTAGTAAGAAATAATTTTGATGGACTCAATCAATGTATTGTTAGTTGATTTACCATTACAAATATCATATGTCTGATTAACATTATTGAATTTGTAACATAAGATGCATATTCAATCAGATAATTTAATTATTAGCTATTTTAACTATAATATGAACTATATAGGAATAAAAATTAACAGACTGATTATAAAATTTATATTACATGGCATACTCATACACAATCCATCCCCTTGAATTAGAACTTTCCAGAAAATTAGCCCGTTCCCACGAACTACAACAGACCAGAGCTATAGAAAGAGAAAAGTAACTTAAATATTCAATCATAGGGAACTACATGAACTGGAATACAGAAGATTAAAAGAGCTAGAACAAATTAAAGCCGAAAAAGATTTCCTGGAACAAAAGGAACGCAAGGAACTAGAAAGAAGAATGGTTGAAGAGGAACTGCATCGAGAAAGGATCATTAGGTAAGAAATACAAAGGCAACATGAAGTCAATCTAGCAGCCGAGAGGAGAGCCAGGTAACAAAACTAAGCTGAGATCCAAGAAAGAAGAAGAATTTTAGAGGAATAAAATATTAAAAATGCAGCCTTATTAGCTGAAAATAAAAAGATAGAGTATGAAAAGAAGGCCTTTGATAGGGAGCAGGCTAACCATGCAAACATAAAGGTGCTAGAGGAACAAGCACAACAGCAGAAATTAGAAAAATAAATAAATGCTTTAAATGTAGATATTGGGACTATTATTGACAAGAGGTAGGAAAGAAAAAGACTGGAACTTGAAGAATTAGAAGTCCTGGATAAGAAAAATTCATAGCTTAAGAATGCAATGAGAGCAAGTAAGGTAAAGCAGAGAGCCTTAGAAGACTCCTTAGGTGATTTAGCTAAGGTCATTGGAATCTGAAATGATACATATACTTCTATAAATCGTTAATAAAGTAATAATTTGAAATTTGTATTTGAATGATTCATAATTATCCCCTCAACGAAATAAAGCCAACCTTCAATAAGGAGAATGTTGAAGGTCAAATATCATATTCACCCTTCACTCATGAACTGCTTGAGGAAGTGAAAGTTAATACTTTACTGATTAAAGATATCCAGAATGAGTTGAAAACCAAAATTAATCGGAAAGAGTTCCTTAGTTCATTAGCGTCCAAACTGTCCATTTCAGACCTATCATAGCTTAAAATCCGGGGTAATCTAGAAAATGATCTTACCTTCAATCAACTCAACAAAAAGCAATAAGAACATTCCAAAGTATTTTAAAGAACACTCATGGGATATGTAGATGCTAAAATTGAGGCCTAAATGAGTAAAATTAATGAATGGAAACCTTTATACTAGTAATCCTGGTAAATCAAGGATAAACTGGAAGAGAAGATGGTCATGATTGAAAGAACCAGGAGATCACAACAGGAAGACTTAGAAAGTATGATATTCCAAAAGGCAGAAAGAAGTGAACTCAACAAAATATTAAAATTGCATGATCTAGCAGTTATTGAAATGGAACAAATTAAAACTCGAGTCATGGAAACATAAAAAAGTCTGGAAAATATAAAAATTCAATCAACTCGTGGCATATCTAATTTTATTGAACAGGCTAATATTGAAAGGGAAGAACATAACAAATAGAGGCATTAACTAAGAATATATGTTAGGGAAAATATTTAAAAAGTCCAGGAGTCAGTTAACCGAACTTTAGATTTAGTAGATATGAGATAGAGAGAATTACATGAAACAGTTTTATCAACTCAAAATAAATCCATTGATTTTGGTGTTCAAGAATCTCTACATGAGTGCCGACAAATGCTACTGGGAATTAATCATACACAGTAATCACAGGATGTACTCCTTAAGGAGCTAGAATCAAGAACAACTCTTCTATAGCTCAAGGATACACAAAAGGCTAAAATGATGGCATAAAATGAAGCCATCATAGAAAAAATAGAGAGAAACAAACTAGCAATATAAAAAGTTGAACTACTGACAGTTAATATCGACAAAAATTTCAAAGAAAATGTTTAAAAGATTACTGAAGCAGATGTAGAGTCTAATTTTAATAAGACTATGGATGTAATGGAGTCAGCTTTCAAAGAAATGATGGGCAAAATCATGAAAATAATGTAAACAACTGTGAAAAATAATGAATATACCCTATATAAAAGAGAAATTTAGGAAAAGCATAAAATAAAAGAAGAATTTGACTACAAAATAGTCGAAAAAATCGCCAAAATAGATAAAAAATTGGAAGTAGTATCTAACAACACTCAGAACCAAGGTGAATAATATAAAGCAAAGCATTAACAACTCAACCATTAATTGAACAATCGAGTCAAGTTTGAGGAACTAAAGAAAATTGCTAAAACTCTAGCTTCAGCAGAAGAGCTTCATGAGCTTATTACTAATGTGGAGGAAAAAATTAACTAATCATTTGATAAAATTGTAAATGAACAAAAACCCATCAATGAAGCTCTTTGCTCAGAAAATGTAGTTGCTCGGTGGCTGTGGACTCAAGGCTAGCTCAAAGGAGGCAATCTGATATCATGGGATCTACAAGCAGTGAACACCCTTCCAGAGAATTTCAAATGGAAAAAAGAAGATTATCATATGACAATTGCGAGTAGTGGTGTATATTGTATTGAACTAGGTATTTATTCCAGAAAGAAGCCAACCATTCAGATTTTAGTGAATGGTCAAACAGTTATTTCAGCAGTTAATAGTAATTCCTATGTGCTTCATCACTCAAGTGGGAAATTAAAGAATGTATCTGAAAAAGGATAGATTTCTGGTCTTTCCTTTATTGATTTTTTGCTGCTGCCTGAAAATGCCCGAATTGCTATATCCTACATGGGAGAATGTTCAGGAGAAGGTTTTATTGGTTTTAAGAGATTATGAGAAGTGAATAGTAGTTTTATATTCATATCGATCATTTTTAATCTATAACACGTAGTTTAGTTATTATCTTTCAAAATGTTAGCAAATAAAAGACTGAAAATTCTTTTCTTGGTGTTCATTCTTTACATAACTCAAGTCTTCGCACAAGATTATATGCACTCGTATACTAAATACTCCTTTGAGTAGCTCAATGACCAATTATAAACTTTAAACCCCCAATTTTTCAGTAACTTTCAGCAGGAATTTGCCATCTTTGAAACTTCTGACATTGCAGTAGAGATATCCTCAATGTCCAAAACTAAGCAGCTTCAATATATTAAGAAGTTAATAGATCCTACTATCATTGGTGATTACCTATGTTTGTTGGGAAAGATGTATCTCTATGGTATGGATGAATTAGGTCTATCAATGAAAGGAAAACACTTGTTAAGTTACTTTTATCTAAAGACTGCAGCACTTAAGTATGAGAATGCAGAAGCACACTATTATTTAGGGATTTTATAGTTTTATAAAATCACTCCTAAAACTCTTATAGCACACAATATTGAAAAGTTAGATCATAATAACCTTCCTGAAAAGGATTCTCTGTTGCGATACTTTAGATTATCTCATTTAGAGCCAATTGAGAGTCATCTTTACTATGCCTCCCTATTGAATCACGACGGAGCTACTACTTTACTTGGATACTTACATTTTGAAGGCATTGGAATGAATAAAAATTGTTCTAGTGCCCTTGGTTATTGGCTCTCAGTGATAAGGAATAAGTATATTGATTTCTACTAGTTTCCGAATATTAAAAAGGGTAGATCTAATTTTGAGAGGGAAATATACACAGGAGTCAAAGTAAACCTTGATAATTATGGTGAAGAAGATATTAGTATCATTGAAAAAACTAAATTCTATGATGATAATGCTATCAATACCAATTTAGAAATTGCTGACAATTTTTACACTGGCAGCAATGGATTTATAAGGAATTATACACGAGCAACAGAAATTTGGAAGAAATTAGCGAGTTAAAAGCATGCTGAATCAATGGCAATGTTAGGTATATGCTATTTAAATGGGCATGGGGTTGCTAAGAATGTAGATAAAGCTCGGTAGCTTTTCAACAGAGCTAAAAAATCATCAGACATAAAAAAATCATCAGATTTAGCATAGTTCATGTCAATTTCTATGGATTATTTTGGAATTGGAATTGCTAAGTCAGAAATGAATAGGAAAAAAGAACTAGCTACTGAAGAATTAAAAAGTAAGCACACAATATATTTAGAGAAAAAAAGATCTAGCAAAGCCTTGTCAAGTTTGTTTAAATATTTAATAGGTTCATTGATTACCAAAGGATAAATCACTGATTTTAAGAAAGATGATGGTATAATGATGCTCGGGGAAGCCCACTCTGAAGGAATTGGATTTGCTAGTATAGTAATGGGTTTAATTTACTTGGATGGGATTGAAGTAGGTTATCATTGCTGGAAGGCCGGACATCACTTCATGGCTGACCTCAAAAATCAGATATTCTTTAATGTAATTGAGTAAATCTATGTAGGATAAATATCAGATGGCCAAAATTGGCATCAAAAAGAAATAATATAGTTTTGCTTTTATTAAATACTTGGAGCTTGCTATCCTGGGTCAGAAGAGTTCCTTTATTAATAGTCTCTATTTAGCTGATGTCTATACTGAGTAAGCACTACAGATGTCATAAGATTCTTTTAGCATAAGTGGCATACTTAAGGATCAAGAACATAACCGCTATGGAATACTCCATAAATTAGGAATAGTTAGTCAATTAGATTCATGGGTGATAAACTAAAATAAAATCAATTATGGAAGTGGAAAAATATTCAAACTCACCCACACTAATCTAGAAAACTATTTAGGGTTTTCCTCAAAAGGTAAATAAAAGGCAGTATCTATTTAATAGATCTTTCTGGGGTACATTCGCAACAAATTAACTGTGCTTGGATCGAAAATTTAAAAAGACTCCTTCCTCAAGTTCTATCAATACAAAACATTGAAGCCTGATTCCAATGAGGCAATAGGCCTGTTGATGGATGTGGCTAGTGATGAAGAAAAAAAAGATAAAATGTACATCCAAGAAGCTAGGTATCTCTTAGGAAAATACTACCAGGTCGTAGATCAACAACTTAACTAAGAACAATTAGCATAACTAAATAATATCTAATAGTAGTATGAGCAAAAACTTAAGAGTTTAGAAGCAAACTTTGCGACTAAAAAGGAAGTTGAAGAGTTAGAAGAGAAAATTTCAGTACTTAAGTAATCAATTAATCCTATAAATAAAAAAAAAAGAGCTATTCAACATTATAAATTTGCCACTAAATCTGAAGTTTTATCGGAAATTCTCTATGTATTAGAAGGTGGAGAACTGGAAATTAAAATCGTAGACCACTTAACCTACTACATTTTAATCATATTAATAGCATTGCTAGTGTTCCATGCAATAAAAAAAAGGGAAAACTAAGAAATAGGTCCAGAAGAGCCAGAAGAACCAGAAGAACCTCGAGAGAGTGGGGATGAAGAGAAAATTGCAAGATAAGGTGAATAATAGGGACTCTAAGAAAAATAAATTGAGAATAAAGAGGGTGAAATCTAATAGAATGTTCCTCCAATATAAGAACCAAAAGGAATCAGAATCGGAAGTAGTCTATGGGATGAAAAGTAAATCAAATAACATCAATAATGATTGTATAACTAATTCAAAATGAAATAACTTGAGTGAAGTAGTATAGAAGTATTATAATTATTATTACACAAAATGAGTTATTCAGATGAACAAATAAGGGGTATGGTTGATCAGCTGTTTCTGAAGTATGATAGGGACAGATCTGGAGGTCTTGACTTCAGTGAAATAGCCCCTCTATTGAATGAGATATTTCTAAAAGTTAATTATCCAATGACCATCAATAGTCCCCAAGAGGCTAAAGAAATTTTATATTACATTGACCAAAATAGGGATGGAGTCATTAATAAACAAGAAATATTCAAGGTAATTAAATACTTGATGAACAGTGCAGCAGAAATGAATCAGCAACCCACCAACAACAATCAATACAACAAAGCACCTTACAGTAACCCAAATTCTAATAGCTATCAATACAATCAACAATACAATCAACAATATAGTCAACAATATAATCCCAATCCATAT
>CASCJZ010000480.1:0-20121 GCA_949152475.1 Terebella lapidaria
GTATGATTGAATGTTCTTGATTTCTAACATTTTGCTTATCGTTGTAATAGATGTAGATGATGTAAATATAGTTGTAATATTCTTAGTAATTTCTCTAAAATCTAACTTAGCATCATTTTCATATTGGTATATAACCTAATATTTTCACATAACTATCTTCCTAATTCTTGCTAATGATTATTTCAGTCGCTTCTTTAAGAGTTCCTCCATTACTCAACATTAGACTCTTATTCAATACAGATTTAATTCTATATAGATTTTTTCCACAA
The DNA here is from genome assembly GCA_949152475.1 of Terebella lapidaria. Classification (NCBI taxonomy): domain Eukaryota; kingdom Metazoa; phylum Annelida; class Polychaeta; order Terebellida; family Terebellidae; genus Terebella; species Terebella lapidaria. The sequence goes on from CASCJZ010000480.1 coordinate 270, forward strand.
TATTAGATGCTCCACAACTGACTATTTTGTCCTGAGAGCTTGGCTTGTATAATTTTGGCTCCTTCTTTGGCAGATTTTTTAGCAACCTCTAATACCATCCTACTTTTTAAGTTTTCAATGATATAGAAATCATTATGTTGCCCAATTTTCCATCTTTGGTTGAATCTGTGATTGCATGTGTATTGAATGATAACTTATCCTTCTTTATCACTTGCAGCAGGTACATCTAGTACCTGAAGTGAGTTTGGTAGTTGAATAAAGCAGCTACTATTGATAATATCATTGGAATGAACATATACCAAACTCCAAATAGCCTTATTGGAGTATGGATCACATTAAGATAGCTTTACCTTCCCATCATGTACATCATGTAGCATAAACTTGGATGATCCTGCTTTTTCCTTAATCCAATAGCATCCACCATATTTTTCTCCATGAACCTTCTCTACATAAAACAGTTGATGATCTTTCTGCTTACCAAAGTTCAATTTCATCTAATGTCCACTATTCTCCAGGACTAAAGTTGAACTAGCTTGTACCAATTACCAGTATTTATCCTTTATTTACTCAATCATCCAGACTTGTCTAATGTTGCTCTGATCTGGTGGTTCTAGAATCATGGATTCTTTCTTAGGATGATTTGTAGGGGGAATAGAAAGTGCTTGATTTTTTTCAGTGTTGATCAGTAAATAATAATTGCCATTGGAAACATTTACTGCTTCAAAATCTTATTTTTACATTTTTCAATATAATAGGATTCATGATCAATAAGTTGAATCTTTATAGGTAGCATTAATATAATTTTTTCAGAATTATTTCAATTAAATTATAAGTTAACTTAAGCTCTCTATAGGGTTCTATGGAAAGTTTTTCTTACTAAAAGTTGAATTGGGAACTGTGCTAATTACTTCATATAGGTGTTATTAGTAAGATGATCTTTATAGTTTCTATAAATTTTGTTGTGATTTCATTGAAAACTTTTTTGAGAAGAAACTATATTGTTAAAAATAACATTCAAGCTGCTAAGCCTATTAAAATTAAATGTGATAAAAAGAATAAAGTGACTGATTTTAAATTATTTTAATTAAGGTTATAACCATAATAATATCTTAATTATCAACAAATCATGATGAGAACTATCTTTCGAAGGAATGTCCTCTTCCCTTTCTGTTCCAAAAAAGTGGGAGAAATAGTTGGTATTGATTTAGGAACTACCAATTCTTGTGTTGCAATCCTTGAAGGAAGCACCCCTAGAGTTATTGAAAATGCTGAAGGTGTCAGAACCACTCCTTCTGTAGTGGCTTTCACTAAGGAAGGGGAAAGATTAGTAGGAGCAGCTGCCAAGAGGCAAGCTGTAACCAACTCAGAAAATACAGTTTTTGCAACTAAAAGACTTATTGGGCGCAGATTTGATGATCCTTCTGTCCAAAAAGATCTTAAAAATATGCCATATAAAATTGTAAAACATTCTAGTGGTGATGCATGGGTAGAGGTTGATAAGAAGCAATATTCCCCCTCACAAATGGGTGCTTTTGTTCTTATGAAAATGAAAGAAACTGCTGAATCCTACCTTGGAAAGAATATCCATAGAGCAGTAGTAACAGTTCCTGCTTATTTTAATGATTCTCAGAGACAAGCTACAAAGGATGCAGGCAAGATTGCTGGTTTAGATGTGGAAAGGATTATTAATGAACCTACTGCTGCTGCAGTAGCTTATGGAATGGATAAAAAGGAAGATAAAATTATTGCAGTCTATGATTTAGGTGGTGGAACATTTGATATATCTATTTTAGAAATAAATGAAGGTGTTATTGAAGTGAAAGCTACCAATGGTGATACAGCCTGCGGAGGATAGGTATAATCTGATATATATTTAGGACCTTGATGGCATTGTTCAGAAATACCTTCTTGAAGAATTTAAAAAATAGTCAGGTATTGATGTTTCCAAGGACAAAACTGCCATTCAAAGGCTTAGGGAAGCTGCAGAAAAAGCAAAAATAGAACTGTCTCAATCAACCCAAACTGAAGTCAATCTTCCTTTCCTTACAGCTGACAGTAGTGGAGCCAAACATTTCACCACCAAACTAACTAGAGCTAAATTAGAATCATTAACTGATGATTTCTTGAAGAAGACTATTAAACCATGCTAATCATGTCTTAAAGATTCAGCTATTGCTAAGGAAAAAATACAGGAAGTTATCTTAGTTGGAGGAATGACAAGAATGCCTAAAGTTCAAGCCTTGGTACAAAAGATATTTGGTAAAACTCCTAACAAATCAGTTAATCCAGATGAGGCAGTAGCAGTAGGAGCCGCTATTCAAGGTGCCGTTTTAAAAGGTGATATCAAAAACATAATCTTACTGGATGTTACTCCTTTATCCTTGGGTATTGAAACATTAGGTGGGGTTATGACCAAAATGATTCCTAGAAATACAACAGTTCCCACAAAAAAAATCACAAGTCTTTTCAACTGCTGCTGATAATCAAACAACAGTTTCCATTAGAGTTTTCCAAGGTGAAAGAGAAATGGTTAGTGATAATAAATTATTAGGACAATTTGATTTGTCTGGAATTCCACCAGCTGCAAGAGGTATTCCCCAAATTGATGTCACCTTTGACATTGATGCAAATGGTATTGTTCATGTATTGGCCAAGGATAAGTCAACTGGAAAGGATCAATCAGTGATTATTCAAAGTTCAGGAGGATTGTCTAAGGAAGAAGTAGAGAGAATGGTCAAGCAAGCTGAACAGTACAAGGAAGAAGATATGAAGAGAAGATAAATGATTGACCTGAAAAATGAAGCACACAATACTTATGATAACACCAAAAGGCAATTAGATTAATTCCGGGGTAAATTACCTCAGAATTAAATTGAGAACATTGAAAAAGCTCTTGAAAAGCTTAATTAGTATAAAGATAAGGACTTGAAGGTTGAAGAGAAGGATGAAGTGAAGGAGGCTATTGAAGCAGTGAAGAATGCTGCTATGAAAATAGGTCAAGTGATGTACCAACAAGGGCAACAAGGACAGTCATCAGAATCATCAGAATCTTCATCAACATCAGAATCATCAGAATCATCAACATCATCAGAATCATCAGAGCAGAAGGAAGAAGATAAAGATAAAAAATGATATCCTTTGATTATTACCAATTTCACTTAAAAAAATATCACTGTTTATAGTAAATAAATTCAATGATGTTGAAAAAAATCATTTTAGCTTTCTTGGTTATAGTGGTCTTGAGTTCCAATAATAATACAAAGGCTTAATCAGATAAATTACCCATCAATGATACTCCTCGATACTATAGTTTAGTTTTAGTCATTGTAAGTATAGGTGCAATGATATTTCAACTGTGGTGGTGTATTAAAACACACAAAACTTATTTTGGTAAGAGATCAACAGATGTAAGTAGCTCCCAGATTTTTAAAGATTATTGAAGAACTTGTCAATTTAGTCATATAGATATGATTCTATAGGAAAAAATATATTTATCCTAATTTATCCTATCATTTCATGAATAGTAGAAACTTGTATAACTAATAGTTATTACTGCTTGTAAATCGTACTTCTATTTATTTTAAATGCTGTTAAATGTATATTTAATTTAAATGAGTCAACATGGTTTTATGATGAATTAAGCAAGTAGCCAGTCTGAGGAAAAAGAAGAACTAAACACTGATCCAGTACTTGATATATATGAGTCCTGAACCAGTTAACTAACTCAGAATAGAGGAAAAATATCGTGACTTCTACGTATTTTGAATTTGTATTCAGTATCCCTTGAATTTTCCATGTTGTGGAGACTATCCAAAACCTGATATGAGGCCTATTCGAGGTAAAAATAGAGATTAATAGTAGACAAGAAAAAATAGTTGGGTAAAAACTTTGCAGAGGATGCTTAATCAGATGAAATAACTAAATTGAATCAAACAGATGGGTTATTTGAACACAATCAAAGTTAAAAACTTCAATCTTCTTTCATTACCCGAATGAAAGAGAGGATGATCAGAGATTGTAGGGAAGAGTTTTTCCAAGCTAATGGATAATTTATTATCGAAAATGAACTATATCAAGAACAAATGTCTAGACTAGCTAATATTTCCTTTGAAGAAAATTATGCTATTAAGACTTTCCAAAAGAATGCCATCTTATCAGAACGGAATAATCAAAAAAAGAACATACCTTTCTAACTATAGTTACAATTAGGAGTCATTTGGTTTCAAAAACATCCTCTTCATAATAAAGAATAACAAAAATTTGAAGAAGTCAGGAAACTCATGAAAGAACTTGCTAATTGCTCAACATATCCAGTACTACCTGAATTGGCTAGAGAAAGAGAATATTTAGAAATAATGAGTGATCAAATGCTTAGAAACAAAGTTCCAGAATAGCAACGGTAAGAAATTGATGAAAAAATCAAGCAAAATGAGAAAGAATACCAAAAAGAAGTTAATAAAATGGGGGATTTGATGAAGTCTATCTTAATAGGATGGAATTAAATTAAATAAATAAGGGATAAAAATGGTCGAATTGCAACTGTACCTTGGAAACTGAATCTCAAAGAATTGCTAATAGAAGGAAAGAAAACATATGATATAGGAGTAAGTAGTATGGAAATTCCTTAAAGATCTGATAACCCCATTGAATAATAAAAAAGGAGTGAAGTTAAAGATTAAAGATATTTTATTAGGGTGTATGTCAATGATAATGAAGTCTGTAAGACCCAAAAAGTCAACTTAAAGTGGCCCAGCTATAAGGCAGTTTTAAACTAAAAAATATCATTGATTGTCTATTCAGTGCCACAAAGCATCAAAATAGAAATAGTTAAGTCAGGATTTATCAATCAAACTATTGATACTGTCTATTTATCAACACCAGGTAACTATGCTAAAACAATCACCAGTTCAGAAAAAAGGTTAGCCAGTACTTTATTTGGGGCATATAGAAGCAAAAAATAGGCAGAATAATTTTCAGGAGAAGTTACCTATCAAATCTAATGGAAAGGATAAGGATCAAAGATGCCACCCTCATCTTCCTTAGTGAAAGGGAAGGAGGAAGAAATAACTGCAGCAACATAATAAGATCTTTAGTTTAATACTGAACTCTTTGATATTAAGGATCCGAGAGTACCACAAAAAATCAAAAGAGAAGAAGTAGAACAATAAATTGGTAAAGAAAGACAGTCTTTACTTCCTTTTGCTCAGGTCCAATCCACTAGACACCTCTTGTTAAAGCTAAAATCAACTATACCTGAACTCTAGCAAGAACCAATTCCATTATTAGAAGAGTCAATTCGTCATAGGCAAGATTTAATAACTTTATTAAGGAAGACTAAGGCCCAGGAAATGCAGAATTTAGAATAAATATAGTCACATCATTATAATCCTTTAGAAAACATCTTCAATACTCAGGATAATAATATCCTTAAAGACATAAGAGAAGTTTTGGTGAAAATACAAAATCTTAGAACAAGTATGGGAAGAATAGCTGGTCCACAAGATAAGTATAAAATTACTGAAGAGGTTATTGACTAGTTTCGGTTTGAAGATCAATAATCAGCTCTTATTGCCTGTTTGAAAGGATTATTTACACAAAAACGTAAACTAGCCCCAAAAGAACAAGCTACACCTCTATTACGGGCTGTTTTTGAAAAATTATAGATTAATATTCATATTCGATCAGCTAAAAATGTCCCAATTAGGGAATCTAAATATAAAGAAATTAAGCATCATTTAGAAGAAGAAAGAAAAGCTATGCGAATGAATATGATGATGGCTGGGAATATGGATATGTATGCTAATTATGGAATGGGATATTATAATAGGCAACCTAATGTTGGGGGACCAAATGCTAATATGTTTATTCCTGGATTAATGCCCAACATGGTACAAAATATTAAACCACAAGTTTCTTACAATTCATAAAAAAGCTTAGAAAGAGTTAACACGTTTTTTGGAATGAAATTTAAAAAAATCTTTAAACGCACTCAAGCATTTGAAGGACCCTATCCAGAATATAATGAAACACTAGGATTTAGCTATTCATTCAAAGATGAAGCAATGAGTCTAGAAAGAATCTTAAAAAATAATGAACAGAATATTACCATAATGATATTTGATATTACAGAAGAAAGTAAACCAACTACTGCTATTGATGAAATTAGAGTCAAAAAATCTAAATTTTACCTTGGAAAAATTTTAATTCCATTTTCTTCTCTCATCTCTATACCTGTTAGTTCAGGGACATTTACAGTAGAAAGACCATTAATAATATTTGGATATGGTATTAGGGAAGGTGGTCTGTATCCAGGGTCCTTGTAAGGTGGCCAAAATGAAGATGATGATAATGAAAGAACATAAGCACCTGATATCCTCACTATGGTCAATCTAGATATATTTACTGATCCAATACCTGATCTTACTATTGCTTACAATTCAGATAGAAAGTTTACTCCTGGGTAATAAAATCCCTAGATTCTACATCGAGCCAGTGATTGGCTTGAGTAATTCAACTTAAAAAGATACGTTAGATTATGGTTAGATAATATTAATGGTCGTAGTATATTCATATGCAGATTTCTATCTAATGGTATTATGCCACCTCGTTAGCTTGGAAATCGTCATTTAATTTAGAGATGTGCACGTTTTGTATCATTGATTCCTCGAAAATACAATTGCAAGATCCTGGAAAATACACAATAATTCCACTTTAATTTACATCAGTTTTTGAACATAAAGATGGGAGAAGATCATGGCATTTTATTAGCAAATTACTTTAATTTTATCGATAAACTTGAAAATAGGGATTATATTGAGTCTTATTTAATTGTAGGAAAAGCTTTTCCTTATGGAAAGTGTATTTTTGTCTTAAGAAGAGATAAGAGAGTTGTAAATGATATTCAAGTTAATAATTGTGAGATCTGGGATCCTTTCACTGGCAGTTGTTATTACTATCCTGCTCTTTCTTAAGATAAACTTTGTTTCTGTTTCACCTATAAGAAGAAACCTAGTTTGGAGACTAAAACATCATGTCCCCTCTTTGAAATTGGTTGTATTGTTTCAAGTGATAATGTTTATACCAATATTCAAGATTCCATGAGACCATAAGAACTAGACTTTTAGTTATAAAAAGATAGTTTGTGGAAACCATTCCTTAATGAAAGGTATTCTTTAGTAGAATTATTATAGGAATATCAGTTAATTATTTGAGAAGAAAATTATTGAATCTTGTCAACCAAACATAGATTAATATTTTTATCCTAAACTTCAAAATCTAGAAGGAAGACTTGAAGTTGAACTACAAAAATATCTCACTTAAAAACTCTCTACTGAAAGGAAAAATAGTTTAAGACCATATACATTTAAGATAAATGGGAATATTTCTAGAAAAATAGCTAATGATTTATTAAAAAGATGTCAGCTCTTTCGTAATGACTATAGAATTACTGGTAAAAATTCTCCTATATACTTTGATCATGATAAATCAGACTATGAAAAGGCTGTTAGGGAGCTAGAACAAGAAAAGAATGTCATTAAAGGATTAGTTGATTCTGATAAGTGTTTATATGGATTTTCTTTAAGCTTTACCTGGACAACAAAGGAAGAAATTTGGCAACAAATAGCCTAAACAGAAATACATCTTAATGAAAAAGAAGATATTGAGTTTGTACTTTGTGTGAAATGTTTTGAACAAGTATGCCATATTATTGAAGTTTGGGTTTTCATTGGAGTTATTGAATTCGTTTGATTTTTAAAAGAGAACCTTCAAATAATTTTTATCATCAAATCATTTATGTAAAGAATATCACATTTGGATTTCATACAATTGAATGCACTTATTAACCGAAAAAATCCTTCACATCAAATAGTCTCGTTAACTGCTCCAGAGAAAAATATTTAGTTAAAGTGTATTATTATCTCCAAGCAACAACCATTCAAAACCAAAAAAGATATTATCACTAAATGTTAAATTGCAGATGAAACTGGGTGTATTAATATGAATTTTTTTAATGATACAGGGCTAATACTTAAGGAAGGAGATATCTGCTACATAAATGGAGCTTATAGTTCCTATTATAAAGATGAATTATTGTTGTATCAGGGTCAATCTTTAGTAAGAAGAATTGGAAAATGGCTTATGAAATTCAATTTAAATAAGGATCTTCCATTAGCAAAGAATAAACAGAGTTAGGACTAATTGTAGGATTTACAAAAATTAGAGTTTGTAGATGAATGATTCACTAGTCACTAAATCAAGATTGAACATAATTCATAAGAATAATTTTGTACTTGTTATATATAAGACATCTTAAATTCAATCATATTAGAACTATTCCTAAATATGCTACCATCCACTCAAGGCTACAGGGAGTATAAAATCAATTCCAACAATTATTATCAACAACTACCTAAAAATAGTCATCTTCTCCCTTTAGAGCAAAAAACAACTCAACTTTAGACATCTATCAGACACTGTTCAAAATGTAATTGTCCTATTGATGGACAAATAACCTATCATTGTCGAGTTTGTAATAGATTGAGAGTTATATGTCCTCTACTTACCAAAGAATATTGTCTTTAATGTTTTAATCAATAAAAGGATAGTATTCATCAAAAATCTCAATCTCATAATCGTTTCCGATTAAATCAAAATTAGATATCTTTCAGGAAGCAAACATATAATCCAGAAAAGCAAGATACAACCCTAGAACTATCAAATATATATCCTCCAAACAAAACAGTATCAACACCACTCATAGAACAAATTATTTACTATCCTGTAATTCATAATCGTTTTTACTTTGCTGGACAGAGACGCCATCACAAAGGTCGAATCTTTCCAGCTCGGTCTTTCTAATAACAGTATAAATATCAACCTCGGAATTCAGTACAAGAACCTAAAGTAAGCTAATTTTTATAGAGTACCTTGCCTGAACATCCATATCGCCCTAAAAGATGATTCTATTGATATAGATGATATTCATATATATATAAATGCTATTGATATATTTATAAATATTCAGATGGTTGCAGATTATCATCATGAATGGGTTTATTTCTCCTCTTTTCGATGTTTAAAAGCAATTTCTCTTTGTGTCAGCAGCTTCAATGCCCATTATCTTATCAATGGAGTCTTCATATTATCTACACATGAGTAGAACTCAGTAAAATCTTTACCATGTTCTTTTTCATAGTCAAAAGCTTGTTGGATCATTTATAGTTTGTCTAAATCCTTTATTAGGAGACTCTCTTGGGATTAACCCTTTTCAAACTACTTCCAAAGATCAATATAATACTGGGTGTTTTATCCTAAAAATCTAAAAATTTCCTCAATTGCTTTAAGCTATTTCTCATACTTTTATTATTTAGTGATTTTATCTTCAGGGGTGAAGTCACCAACAATTCCTTCAGCTAGATCATGGATAATAGCCATTTGTAGACACTTATTATGATCAATTGATTCTATTCCTCTTAAACTTAAGCTTAATAATGCAATTAGGGCAGAATGATCACCTACTGATTCAACTTGCTCTGAAGACAAATAATGAAGCCATCCTGCTCTTTTGACTTTTTTAATCAGCCCAGATAACTGACCAAATTTATTGAGATCGAGCATATTGGTACTATTTGATGAAGTAGATGTTTTAGATAGATACTTCTCAAAGTGAGCACTAATTTCCAAAAAAACATCATCAACATTTCTTGTTCCATCAATAGTTACACACTTGTTCTGCTTAGCAAAATATTCTTGAACAGGAACTGTGTCCTTATGGTATGTTTCTAATCTTTTTTTGATTGACTCTAAATTATCATCAGATCTTCCACTAGATTCACCTCTATTGAGCAATCTTTGTATTAGAATCTCTTCAGGGCAGTTAAACACTACAATAAATGGGGTTTCAACATGTTAACCCATTATTGAGTTCCATCCTTATAAATTACTTTGATTCCTTGGGAAACCATCAATCAAAAAATATTGAGTTTTAACTTCGAACTTTTTTATTGCATTTTTCAATAGCCCAACAGTTATTTAACTTGGAACAATTTTTCCTGCAGTAATACATGATTAAATTAATTCACCATATTCAGATTAAGGAGATTTTCGTTCTTCCCTTAAAAGATCTCCAGCTGAGAGGTGTTGAAATTTGAATTTTTCTTGTAATTTAGAGCATTGGGTTCCTTTTCCAGAACCTGGTCCACCCAAAATAAAAACTACAACTGGCATTTCCTTTTGCATTTATGATAAATTCTTAAATTAGATATTATAGAACCATCTTGCTCTAAGTAAAGCAATGAGATATTAAGAAAAAGGGGTGCAAGAATCTTAAAGGTAGAAATCTAAGCATTAATATTAATTATGGAGATTACAATTCGACATAACAGTAAAGCATTATCCTAAATACAAGGATCATTCATGGATTCACTTATGTTTTTTTACCATATAACTTAAAACATCATCATCTATACTCAGAATTACAATTTACTTGGAACCCGTTTCTCCTTCTTCCAACCCTTTGGTAAGCATCTGTCTAAGGGTCTTAACTCTGAAAGTTTTACTCTATCAAATTTTGTATTATCAAATAGCTAGACTTTATTACCCTTACCATAAGTCATACTAGTAGAATCATAAATTCCACTCTCTTTAATATTTCCAAGTTCCTATTTAGGAGATAAATGTACACTTTCAAGAGTTTTTATTCTATGTTTAATAAGAGATATTGCTGTTTCTGTTCTTTAAATGTATCCTGAATCTATTATTACCATTTGAATACCCTTGGTTAAATAGCCCCATCGATTGATCCATTGACTTTAGAGAGAGTTTTCTATATTGATACGAGAGGACCAGTTTCTATTCTAGGAAACATTGAGACACCTGTTTTTCGATGTAGATGCTTGTTTAGTTGTAGGCATTTCTTTCTTTAAAATTGATAGAAAATAATAATTTTCTTCTACTCAGAATTGTTCTAACTATACATCTTCTTTTGTATGAAAATAAAAATATAGCCTATGAAAATATTCCTATATTAATATACAGATATTATCATTTAGACTGTTACTTTTTGAGTTTATCCTCTAACTCTTTTAAGTTTTCTTCGATTCCAGTCTGGAATTCATGCAGTTATGGCCATAGAAATACAATTGATTTCCACTGTGGTAATACTAGATGATCTTTATTATATCATTGTTATTACTTATAAAACCTAGTTGTCCTTGATAGAACTTCTATTGATTTGTATACTTAAAACCCTAACTAACTACTAAGTTCTCTTTAAGCTATAATTATGCTTGCTTATTAAACTCAAAGCTTAACAAAGCTGCCCAATTTATGTACATTTGATGATTCAAACATGGATTGCCAATATCACAAGCATGAAATAAGTGTTCCATAGCAAATTCTCTATCAATTAAATCATCAAAATTAAAGCCTTAATTCTCTATTTTACCATTCCTCTTTTGATTTTTAACTTTTTCAGAGAAAATAGCCAATTTATGAAAGTGTTTAGATACATCTGTAGCAAGTACTAACTTAATAAGAAGTCTTTTTGCTTGTTCTCTTTTAATGACATCTTTAATTGTTTGAATGATATCAATTTGTGGTTTTTCTCTTAAAACTCTGAAAAAATGAGAGATATGCATATTTTCAAGGACACTTTCATAATTATATGATACTGCCAATTATGTTTTCTTTTTGATCTCATAACCTGAGTTGGTTCCACCTAGTATTAATAAGTCTTATACTATGATTCAAATCATGAACTAAGGCAGCAATATATGATATTCCTATTTAAAAGGAATTATAAACATTTTGCAGGCTTGTAGCACGAGTATAAGCTTGGTATAATTGCTAAGGATAAGGTAGAAGTTTACTAGTTGGACAGAAAATGCATGGGAAAAGTTATGATATGAAACAACATTGTAATTAAGACTGATGGTTTTAACTAATTCATTTAAAGTGCTTTAGACACAATTCTGCTTAAGATATTCATTAGAGAGTAAAACTTTAGTAGAAAATTAACAGAGTTTTGAAACTTTTTCAGCCAGAATAGGAAAGTTTAACTAGGAGAGCATTTTTAAATCTACTTCCCTAGTAGAACTCTGGCCTATATTTATTAACTCGAAACAATCTGGGAATTTTTCGGCTTATTTTTTAGATTTCCATAAAAAACTCTAATAATCTGATAGTTGATATTTGTAGGTGTTTTCAATATTCTTTTGAAAGAGTCTGATTTATTGACGAAACGAGTGAAGGATTCCTTGATCTTTAGTGCTAAAGTTTGTTTACTGAATATAAATGAACATTACATTATAGAATTTGGATAATTACTTAAGCATTTGTTGATATTTTTAGTATTTCCGTCTTTGATCTGTTGTTAAGATGTCTGTATAATTGTTCTTGATATGTTTTAGTTCTGATTCTGCCATTGTTCTGTATGGAATTTTAATTATATACTTGAATATAGATGTAAAACAGGCCATTATATTTTTATATCTTATTAGTCCTTAGTCATCGAATTTTCTATTAAGAAATTGTTAATTAATTCTTAAAGATTTCCTTAGAGAAGGTTTCATTGATACAATAATAAATATACAATTAATATGGAAGCAAAATAATATATTAATTTTAAGCATAAAATCGTTAGTAATTGATGAGTCAATTTCAATGCTATTTCCATAAACCATAGCAATTGATTAAATTCTGTACCTGCAGTAATAAGCTTCTTACTTAGGAAATTGTACTCTACCCCTTTGCTACCAATGCTAAGTACTACACCGGAAATAACACCTTAAGGATCATATGCCACCAGCATAAATATATTCCCTTAATGATATCTTCCTTAACACAGCAACTAACTTAGAAGAGTATATCTACTCTAAGAAACAAGCTAAAAATGACCTCTTAAAGGAACTTTAAATGCAAAAAGAATCAATAAATACCAAAATAAATCAAATTTTTATCACTTGGGAACAACAGCTTAAGAACTAATATGATTATCTTGGAGGTGTCGAAGAAAGACTCCAAAAAGTTAGAAAAGGTTCATTAAAAGCTGTTATTTTCCACTTCTCAGAAGAGTTAAAGCAACCAGTTATCAATACTTAAATTATACATGAAGTTAAACAACTTCAACAGTAAATCGAAACCATTAAAGAGAGACTAATAAATCATTCCAAGTAATAAATAACTAAATCTAAATAAACTCCCCCTAAAATCAATAAATTACAAAGTGAAACACTTATTCATAAAGAAAAAAGTTATAGCAATCCTAAAAATAAATATTTCAATTAAGTGAAAAGAGTAGAACAATAATATGATTGTATTAAAAAAAGTAATCATCCATATAAGAACAAATCTATTGAAAGAGAACCAATTGCTACTAGGGAATTTTCACCAGAAAATCAATAAAAAATTATTGAAAGTATTAGGTAGAAGTACACAACTAATGATGCTTCTAAATAAAAGCTACTCAAAAGGACGAATATTGATAATAAAAACTTAGCTTCATCAATCCTTTCACCTAAATTTGATTTTAATCTAAACAAACCTAGGTAGTCTAAATAATAAGACAGGAAATAACTAGAATATACCCTATCAAAGCCCTTAGAATCTGAACCAAATCTCAAATCAGGTCATAAATACAATAAAAACATATAATCTCTCTATAATGTACCACATAAGGAGAAGTATTCTTCCAAATCTCTCTTAGATAATTACTCTCATGGACCTATTAATAAGAAATACAACTATTTAAATGTTGCTTAAGAAAAAGAAAACGAACATTTTGAGAGTAAATTCAAAGCTACACGCAAAAAAACTGCTTTAAATCCTTTAGAGGCCTCAAGAGAAATCCAACAGAAAGTTTTGATGAAAAAAATTAGATAAAGGTATCACAGATAGGAAAAAGATTCAGTTCCCATGGTGTCATAGAAAAATTCATTTATCCATGAACTTTATAACACTACTCATTGATAGTTTGATGTTGTTTTGAATTAAAACTATCAAAGTTGACTTGAAGGCACATGGGTATTCATCTAAAGGGTTTTTTCTAACTCTGGATCATCTATTTAAATACTTTAGCTCTTTTTTATCATTAATTTCCGCTTGGTTGAACTGACTGGGGCTTCTAAAATCTCTGATAATTAGTTATTATCAATCAATGATGAATTGTTTGATAGAGTTGGCTCTTTTTTATATAAATTAATTTCTTAGTCCTTATAACTGACTGATTTTTTAGAAGACAATTACTTTTGAGTCTTTAATTCATTTAATTCACTAATTTCATTCAATTTTATAGATGTTGGTTTAAGTTTTTTTGGTTGTCGAATTGTTAAGGATTCTTCCTAAGTAGGAGGGAAGAAATGCTCAACTATTTACTATGCAAATAACCTTATTGATCTTTCAGTTAACTTTTCATTCATGATTTAATTGTAATCTTCATCACAAACCACTACTGAATAAATTAGTTCATTTAAGGCTGAATTAGCAAGAGTCTCTGGGTTATTGATTCCCTTATTTTTGGTCTTGGACAGTGATTTGAATGTAGACATGTTGTTATACAGTTTCTTCCTTTCTTGAATCCTTTTTATATGTTAAGAAGATAGAAGAGGTTATAGTTTTTTATTTTTTTCCTCCTTTAATATTCTACTTCGAAATTGATTACTTGGAAATTGATGGGATTTATTTTCAATATATGGTATTTCTTCAAATTTGTAAGGTTTTGTTTTTCTTTCCAATAGTAAACCATGCTCTTTGTTATTTGATTGGTATCTTGGTTACCTATGAAAATAAAAAGCTCTTTTCTTTTCTACTTTTTCTACAGTCTCACTTATAAGTTTTACAATTACATCATTAATAAACTTTTTTACATGGTATTTTTCATTTGCAATTACTGACTTCCTTAAAATTTCTATATCCTTTTTGGTAATATTTTTTGGAATAATTCTATCCTTCTGGGTAATTTTAGATAGTGTTACTTCTTTTGACACATTTTGTTGTTGAATTTGCTTGAATTTATTTAATTATTTGGTAACTTGTATTTGCTTTTCTTTTCTTCTTTTGTTCATTCGGAGTACTAGCTCTAAGGCTCTATCTTCTGGCTTATTAGGATCTAGTATAAGTGATTGTGATTATATTTTGTTATTTCGACTTATATCTAGTTCTTGAACTTTCTCTGGAGTATAATTTACTAAGTCATGGCTGAATTACACCAAGGAGTTCCAAGTTTTATATTGAGTCAGCTGTATTAGCTGTTTCAATGTTTCCATTAATAATTATATTATGACTATTTATAGTAATATCCTATTGGAATACATGCCACTAATCACATACTTATTCAATAAATTGTATATTTGTTAGTACTTTATGTTGTTTCCAAGAATTCCTTATAGTTTTACTTAACTTAAAATGGTCTTTCACCTAATATTTCCTTGATTTCTTGGTGATTAAGCGTTTCCTTCTTAAGAACTTCCTCAGCCATTTTCTCAATTTTCTATTGATATTGTTCAACTAGAACTCTACATCTAGCAGTAGCCGAGTGATCACCTATATAACTTCTCTATCTATTTCAGCTGCAGTCTTTTATGAAAAAATATTCTGTCCATCTGTTTCTACTGGTGCATAATTAAGATTATGATTACTCATTCCATATTGAATTATTAATGTTCGCACCAGTTGTCGAGCTTTCTGTAAATCATCAGCTGCTCCATTTGTTACCTATATTAACATCATTATACTTCTTTAAAGAAAAATTCCTCTGAAGATCTACCACCTAAAATGACACAAAGTTGATCTAAAAGTTGTTATTTAGTCATTAGGGCTGCTTCATTAGGTAAATACTGAGCAAATCCTAAGGAACCCTTCGAACGAGGAATTATGGTTATTTTCAAAAGAGGTGAAGCACCTTCTAAAAACCAAGCAGTAACAGCATGCCCACACTCATGGTAAGCTACTCTTCTTTTTTACTTTTCATCCATTTGAAGAGAACGTTCCAGTCCAGCAAGGACTCTGTCTGATGCATTTTCAAAGTCTTTAGGTTCAACATACACTCTTTCATCCCTAACAGCTAAAATAGCTGCTTCATTGCATAAATTAGCTAAATCAGCGCCACTGAATCCAAATGTAAGAGTTGCAATTCTTTTAGCATATGCTTGTAGATCTTGTTGCGGCGATAATTTGATTTTATTAAGATAAAGTAATAATATTTATTGTCTTCCTTTGATATCTGGTAGTTCGATTTCAATGATACGATCGAATCTTCCAGGCCTAGTCAGAGCTTCATCAAGCATTTCCTTTCTATTAGTAGCTGCTAATACAATAATATCATCAGCTGTTCCAAATCCATCCATTTCTACAAGTAACTGATTTAAGGTATTAGCTCTTTCATCATTAGCACCACCAAATTTATCTTATCTTTTTCTTCCTACAGCATCAATTTCATCAATAAAAATAATAGCTGGAGTTTCCTTTTTAGCATTTTTAAACAATTCGCGAACTCTATGAGCACCCATACCTGCATATAACTCAACAAATTAACTACCACTAACAGAAAAAAAAGGAACTTCAGCTTCACCAGCACAAGCTTTAGCTAACATAGTTTTTCCAGTTCCAGGAGGACCAACTAATAGAGCTCCTTTAGGAACTCTAGCACCAATTTTTTAATACTTTTTTGAGTTTTCAAAAAATCAACTATTTAGCTAACTTCAATTTTAGCATTTCCGAGTCCAGCAATATCAGTAAAGATAACATTTGGTCTATTAACTTCTAATTTCCCTAAAACTTTGGTTTTAAAAATCTTGCCAATAGAGGACGTAAATAATAAATAAGGTAATAGCAGAGGCAAGATCAAGTTCACAATAACTTTAGCATACTTTTTAAATATTTCATCAATATTTTAGGCATATTTTTCAATGATTTTAGTTTTGAATGTTTTATTCTTTTCTAGTTCTTTGATTCTGTCGAGCACTAATTTAGAGTCTTTCACTAGGGTGTAATATTTGTTTCCCTGGATCGTTATTTTAATCTTAGTGACATCTTTTTTACTCTAGACGTATATTGTATCTGATTAAGATTTCCTTAGCATTTCAATCAAATTTTCAATTGAAATTTGAGTTGCTTATTATTTTTTGATTTCATACAGGAATAATGAGACTAACAAGTAGGCTAGGAGATAATAAACTTTTTTCATTGAGTTTGGATTATTTCTAAAATTTCTGGCTTTCTTCTTTGCAGATAAGATGCTTTAAAGATAATCAGGTAGTTTTAATTTCATATTATTATAGGTCTTTTTAATTTTTTCCCAATCATCTCTAGGACGTCTAAAGGATTGTTGCTAGTTGTGAAAGAATTCGGAAATAGGATATAGTTTATTGTTTTTTAATAAGGTTCCCTTACAAATTTTTTGAAGCTGCCGGATCATTGACTACCAAAAATTAATTAAAATTATCACAATTAACAACTTTAAGATGAAATAGAGTCTCAGTAATAACATACTGTCTATTTGTGTAAAGTCATGAATCAGACAATATAGGTAGGGACTATGTCCTATATATTGATTAATTTTCCCTGCTCTATTTATTTCCAAGATTCCAAGCTCGTTATTAATATTTCTTAAACATTGAATGGGGAACCTCTTTAAATTTGGATTTTATCATCAAAAACTCTGATTAATATGCATCCAGAAGGAATCCGTTCATTCCATACTTTCTTCAGCTCATATACACTGTAAGTGACTTCTACAAACATTTTACTCTCTAATTTACTCATTGTGATGTTATTTTGATTGATCATTTCAACTTTTACAAAATATTTATCTTTAACTTTTTGGTTGGGAATGTGAATAAGCTCATTAATGACTTTTTTAAGAATAGTTTCCCTTGTAGGATACTTTTTAGGTATTACATTGTTAGTAGATTTTTCATAAATTGCTTTCATAAGAGTCGTAATAAACTATAAGATTTCCTTATAGACTTCTCTTAGGGGAAACTGTTTCAGTAATTGATTGATGTAGTCGATGAAAATATCATCTAGTTTAATTTCCTCCTGTCTAGGTCCCCATTTGTCTTCTTTGAAGTTTTTCCTATCATTAGGTTTCTTCAGTTCATCCTTAATTACCACTCTTTCAGTAATTTTAGTAAGTTTCATGAATGTATGTTGATGATGATAATCTGAAGAGTATGAACTTTCTAGGCTTAGTAAAAAACTATGATAGAATCTAAATTTAGATTGATTCTCGGAATATTATTCCTTGGGAAATTCAAGATCAATTTGAACCCTCTCATCACGAACTAAGTTCTGCTTCAACTATTTAGAAAAGTGAAGACGATCAAGAATAAAATTAACAGTCAAACAAAAATTGCCTAAAAACCTTGCATATTATTTATCTTGGCGAGAGCAGTCTACCTTTTCAACTGGATTCTTGACAAATACTACTTAATCAGAGGATGTATTGATATAATTTTGTAGGTATTAGTATTGTTCAATCCTTTATCGCTTCATTGGGAAGAAAATTTTCTGAATTTCTTATTCTAAAACTGTCTTAATGGTCTCATTGGTCTTAATATATAGATAATTATCATTGTCGTAAATTCCCATCAAAATTTTTAAGCTTTCGGTATTTTCAGATGTTTAGTTGAAGTGAAAGTTAAAGGTAGTCATAACACGATTGTAATCATCAATTTTACTTTTTTTTCCATTAAAAGGATTTTTTTGAATAAAAGTAAGGGAAAAATTTTTTAAACGATTGGACTGAAGAAAGACATTTCCAAGGACTTTCTTATTAAATTCTGAAGAATCTAATGATCCTCTACATAGCAAAAATGCCTGATAAAAGTAATAAAATCTATTTACAAGTCTTTTAATGAAGGTATCACTGATTTTTTGGTCTTCTATAAAGTTGATACGAGGAGTTCTATAATAATCAGTATCAGTATTATCACTATGTGATTCACAAAAGGAAATAATTTGTTCACAATCAGAGAAAGTTGGAAAAACTGATTTATGCTCTTCTACTTTCAAGTAATAACTATGAATAAAAGAATAAATACTTGACATCAGTTCTAAATTCAAAATAAGATATTCGAAATTTAATCTTTTTCTACTTTTTCCCATAAGTAATTTCAAAAGTAAGAGCTAATAAATCTACTGCAATAATTTCTACTCCTCTAACTCCTTGAGTTTGATCAGAGCAGGTTTTTACAAATGTTCCAATAATCCTTGAATAAAAGTTTCTCCACACTTCCATAAATCCCTGTATTATCTTAATTAGATCATGCTCTTTCATTTTGAGTGTCTCCTGATAGTACTTTTTATGCATTTTAATAGTTACCCGCTTTTCTGTTTCATTGTAGCTATATTTAATCATTGGATATTTGCCTCGGTCCTAGAAACCTTTATAAATTTTAATTCCATTAAATTGAGGATAATTTGCTCTCTTCTCTTTATTTGATCGATGAATTTTTCCATATAGGAGGAGATTGGGAATTTTATCAAATAGATATAATCCATAATTTCCTCGTCATATAGATGAATAATCTCATAATCTTGGCTATTAGATTTACTCTGTGGTTGAGACTCTTTTGGCATTTTTTCTTATCCGTCTTGTTCAGGATGTGGTTCAGGTTCCATATTGAACTCTTTAATTATTGATATTAATATATTTTTTTTAAAAATTAAACTCTATTTTTTTCAGGGTATAAATTAACTCTAGTAATTTATTGGTTTAAAATACATACATAGAAAATCAAAGGTGCCACACCCATAGAATCCCATACCACAAGAAAAATTAATTTTATATTGGAAAACATGTAACATTAGATTGGCAATCATCTGCTTCATAGTTTGTTCTCATAATCTTACT
>CASCJZ010000481.1:0-56000 GCA_949152475.1 Terebella lapidaria
CTACAAATTTGAGTACACTGTGGATGTTTGAAAGTTTGCAGAAAAGTCGAAAAATTGGTATGACAGGCCTTACGTTTATGACGTCATAGCAGAAAATCTATCATGGCGGAAAAGTATCGGATAGTAACCTTCTGAACCAGAATTCAACGAGCTTTCCAATGGTGCAATTCGCTTCTCTGTTTGACAAATACTTTTTGATATATAGCCCCATTTCGAAAATTGACGTTTTACGTCATGACGTCATTGACGTTGCACGTAGCGTGTTGAAACTTGGTATGTAGCTGGATATCATTATTTCACATACGTTCTGATAATTACAGTTTAATACCTTCAAATTTGAGTGCACTGTGAATGTTTGAAAGTTTGCTGAAAAGTCGAAAAATTGGTATGACAGGCCTTACGTTTATGACGTCATAGCGGAAAATCTATCATGGCGGAAAAGTATCGGACAGTACCCTCCTAAACCAAAATTCAACGCCCTTCTCAATGGTGCAATCCGCTTCTCTCTACGACAAATACTTTTTGATATATAGCCCCATTTCGAAAATTGACGTTTTACGTCATGACGTCATTGACGTTGCACGTAGCGTGTTGAAACTTGGTATGTAGCTGGATATCATTATTTCACATACGTTCTGATAATTACAGTTTAATACCTTCAAATTTGAGTGCACTGTAGATGTTTGAAAGTTTGATGAAAAGTCGAAAAATTGGTATGACAGGTCTTACGTTTATGACGTCATAGCGGAAAATCTATCATGGCGGAAAAGTATCGGACAGTACCTTTCTAAACCAGAATTCAACGAGCTTTCCAATGGTGCAATCCGCTTCTCTGTACGACAAATACTTTCCGATATATAACCCCATTTCGAAAAATGACGTTTGACGTCGTGACGTCATTGACGTTCAACCGATCCAAACCAAACTTCGCAGTATGATGGATAATATCACCATATATCGGTGTGCTAAATTTCACAGGTATCAGTTCAAATGTGACTGCTGTGTGAATTTTTGAAAATTCGCCAATGATGAGAGATAGGGATTTTTTGATTTTTCAATGATTTTTGGTGACGTCATCAATTGACCGATTTCTTCCAAAAATGAACTCATTCATCCATATTTGATTGCACATCTTCTGACAAATTTTCGGGACTTTATGATCAAAATTGTGACCTGTAGAGCGCTAACAAACATACAAACACACAGACAAACGCGACTGACCAACATACTTGACGAAATTTACATTTCGTCAAGTAATAAAGAAACTGTGCATGAATTTTGATGACTGATAGAGGTTTTTCATGTGCTTGAATTGTAAGATTAATGAGATACAGTCAACTGAGATATAAGTGCACTAAGTTTCCGGTTCATATATTGCATTAACTGACATGATGGTAAATATTTTCCAGTTCACATGATTGATTGGCAATATGCACTCCAGTATTTGATTCAGGCAGTAATATCTAATGAAATGTAATGCTATATATATATATATATATATATATATATATATATATATATATATCTATTTTTTCAACCTTTTTGCCACATGGTAAAAATCCAACCTTTTTGTCACATTCTTCAATTTTCAAGATTTCGCTTCTTCGCAAGTGCTGATCCATTGTATGTGACCTAATGAGTCTTGCATGCAGCAGGCAACATCTTAACCATACCCCTACGTTAGGTATATAAGATATATATTTTGTGTAGCAAAAAGTATGTGACAAAATGGTCAAGGTTCAATGGTCATGCAAAAACCTAACCATTTTGTAACATCAACCATTTTGTTACATAATATATACATTTCCATATACAACCTTTTTGTAACATAAATGGGGATAAACATATGTGTTTAGCATTTCATCCGTTCCAATTAACACTTCAGAAGTTTGCATCACAGCCGATCGAATTTGAACCCTGACACCTGAACTTTTTTTGGAGGCTCCGGTCACTCAAAAGACATGATAATGGTTGGAGTTAATTCAGCAAAACAAGGGCAGCAAGCTGGCTGGTTAGGCTATGGTCAGAACCTAGAGCAGCGACCGACCGATTAATAGCCTGCTCGGTCACTGCTGAGAATAAGCTGTGGAAGACGACAAGCAGTCTATATAGCATGTGGTCACAAATCAGAACGGCGACTGGCCGATTTTGCATTATCAGCTGTTGCTGCCTATTCGATTTTTAGAGTTTACACAAGATTTACGAAGCCCTAGCGATGCCCGGCTGTTGCCCTGTCGACTTACTGCCCAGTAACCCACCGATTTTGAAATCACCGTCCGTTGATCAACCGATCTCCCGGCCGACATCGTCCGGGCGGTAAATATTTATTTGATATTGCAGCCTTAATTATTTTTGCATAAACTGGTTGACGGCGATCGCTCGATGAGTGTCAGGCATCGAGCATATTGTGGTCGGCGAGTGAAAACTGGTCAGGCGCCGGCGGCGATTGGGTGATGTGTGCAATAGCAACAGCGACTGATGAAACACCAGCAGCGGCTGGGCGGATACCGCCCGATATCCAGACGAAATTAGCTAAAACTCGCTGCTCTTGAGGTTGTACCATGGCCTAAGGCTATGGTCAGAACCTAGAGCAGCGACCGCCCGATTGGTAGCCTGCTCGGTCAGTGCTGGAAATAAGGCATCGCCCAGCAGTTTTGGGAGACGGCGAGCAGTCTGTGAGCATGTGGTGAAAAATCAGAATGACGACTGATGAATTATGAACTGGTGCTGTTTGTATTTCATGATTTTTAGATTTTGCAAAAGATATACAAAGCTCTACCGATGCCCGGCCGTTGAACGGTCGATATACTGCCCAGTCACTCACCCATTTTAAAGTCACAGTCCGATGATCGACCAATCTCCTAGCCTCGTCCGGTCGATAAATGCTCATCAATCTTCCATACGGCAGTCTCGATTATTTTTGCATCAATTGGTCAACGGCGATCGCTCGACTAGGTAGGTGCCTGGGCGGAGAACGATCAGGCAGTGGCAGGTATCGAGCATATCGTGGTCGGCGAGTGAAAACTGGTCAGGTGCCGCTATAATTTTAACTACGCATTGAATTTTCAGCAGCGATCGGGCGATGTGTAAAATACTAACAGCGACTGTTGAAACACCAGCAGTGCCTGGGCGGCGGCCGCACGATGTCCGGACGAAATTGGCTAAAAACTCGCTGCTCGGTCGCCGAGCAGGTTATTTTTTGAGGTTGTGACCATAGCCTAATGCCTAAGTCACATTTGCACCGATGCCTCCTCAGATGTGGTTACGATGCGTGAAAAGGCTGAAATTTGGCCATTTCGGCCGGTCACCCACCGAGCGCCGGAGGGTCATCCGTGACTGTCGGGCAGCAATCGGACATCGTAGACACGTCGGTGGAGGCATCGGAAGAAAATAACGCAGAGTTATTTTCTTGCGGCGACCGGTGGAAAAAATGACATCGCCTGTTAATCGTTGTCAGACCTGCCGGCGACCGATCACAGCTCCTCCATGTGCCCATCGGGCGCCGAGGGGATCGACCAAATTTATCGGCCGATTGATATGAGTAGTTCACCAGGTGATCACCGCAGGGTATCCTGTCATGCGCCGATGGATGTGCGGTGGGTGTATTTCAGATTATCGATCGATTTTGACATACGAGACGGTCAACGCAGGGTATCATGCCAGGCACCGATGGATGTGCGGGAGGTTCTTTTCCGATATTTGGCCGATTTGTACATACGAGACGGTCACCTAGCAGTTATCTGTAGGGTACCGTGGGGTTTCCGGTAGGGCGTGATTGGTTGGCCGGTCGATACCCATTATCATATGGATAATATTTATTAATTATTTTTTTGTCTATTAATTAATCTTCAATAATTATTTTTTTGTCTCTTAATTACTTGTCTATTAATTTTTGTCTAAGCGATTTGATAATAATTTGTATTAACTGTTATATTGTCTAAAATCAAACAGGGTCTCCGAAAGTACTGTGAAACCATCTATTCTAGAAGTGGTATAAACCAAATGTGGATATTGAAAAATTCCAAATCTTTATTGGAATATCTACATGCTCACACATTTTCAAAAGTAACGTCTGTCAAAGCATTTGATTTTCCATTTTGTACACAACTATACCTCATTCTGAACTGAAGTTTCAGCTAAAAAAACTCATCAATAATTCATTTTTCTCCAAAAAGGAACAACGTCGGTACCAATATATTGTAGTTAAATATAATACCGCTCAAGGCGACTCTGATGCCCCATACAAATATACTGAAATAGATGTGGTAAATATGGTTAACTTTATGATTGATATTTTTGGAATTTGGTGCTCGAATATTTCAACAAACTATTGGTATTCCCATGGGTACAAACTGTGCACCATTATTGGCAGACCTGTTTTTATACTCATATGAATCAGATTTCATCCAACATTTACAATGAGGGGGTTCTAAGAAACAAACATGTAATTTTAATTTCACTTTTCGATATATAGACGATGTATTGTCGCTAAATAATTCCAAGTTCGGTGACTATTTGGATGTCATATATCCCAATGAACTTGAAATTAAGAATACTACAGACTCTGCTATTTTTTTCCAACTATCTGATGATTCTAACCTATCAATCAGATTGTATGACAAGCGTGATGATTTCTATTTTTCCATAGTCAATTACCCTAGTGGTAATTCAAGCATTTCCAATCTATGAGAAAGTTCGAATAATTCTGTAATTTTGCGTGGACACTTTAAGCGCCATCTAATGTGTATCTGGCGGGCAACCACAGACTGCCTTTATATATCGGAGACAGACTGTCCGGCACCCGTCCGGCAATCGGCCGATGTTTCGCCCACCAGGGAAGAACCGTCCGGGCGTCAGACGGTCACCTGCCGATGCCTGCTAGGTGATTGGTTGGTCTCCCGTAGGCATCAAGGTACACATTCTCCCCACATTCCTACTTATGCCGGCCGGTCAGTGTACGATGTCCGGATAGGTGTACACCGGTGATCTGCCAATGCCCGGTGCTTTCATGACCACTTGAGAGATATGTGAAAGATACCTGAAAAAAGTTACCGGCGGCCGGAACATCGGTGAGAACCACCGATGTATTCGCATCGGCCGGCGACCGGTGCAAATGTGACCTAGGCATAGTTGTATGCTGCCCAGAGGGTTGAGAATGTGTAGGGTGATCAATACCCTAAGGTTGGGGCTAAATCATAAACTACGTTTGATAAAATATGACTCACTCCGGCTACAACGAGCGATCAAGTGCCACATTAAATGTGGTATTTTTTAAAACTGTTTTTATGTACTGTTTGTACATTTACAGCCATTTTTTTATGTCAAAATGTGCAATCATTTCATCAGTCATTCAGTATAATATAGCAACAAAGGTGTAGCAGGTTGCAGCGGCCTACTCCACATCTACAGTTAGTTACTCTAGTTTTTTATTGCATTCAATTAATCAGAGATGGGCTGTAAAAAACTTGATTCATGGACATGTCCACATACCAATCCAACAACTCCAATATTACCACTGACCATAAACAGGCCTTACAGGTCTCCAACTGACTATAGACACGCCTCACAAGTCTCCCTTTGATCATAGACATACCACACAAGTCACCTTCTGACCATAGACAGCCTTCACATGTCTCTGTCTGACCACAGACAGCCCTCAGAAGTCACTTTCTTACCATAAACAGGCCTCACAAATCTGCATTTGACACATACAGACCCAAAATGTTTCCCTCTGGTTATAGACAGCCCGCACAGTCTCGTTTGACCATAAAACAAGCCCCGTAACTCTACGTCTGGTCACAAACATGCCTCACAATATTCCTTCTGACTGTAAGGAGGCCCCACAAGTCTCAGTATCATCTCACTGACCATGAACAGAGCTTACACACATCCTTTTGACCATGAACGGGCCTCACAAGTCTGCTTCAGACCCCGAAAGTCTCTCTCTGGCCATCGACAGGCCTCTCAAGTCTACCTCTGTCTATAAACAGGCCCTACAAGTTTCCTTCTGACCATATGCAGACCACCCCCGTCTACCTTTACCTAAAGAAAGACCTCACAAGTCTATCTCTGACCATAGAAAGGCCTCACAGATATATCTCTGTCAATGAACAGGCCTCAATCGTCTACCTCTGACCATAGACAGGATTCACAAGTTTAATTCTGTCCAAGGACAGGCCTCATAAATCTACCTCTAACCACAGACCCAAGTTTCCATTTGACCACATACAGGCTCTCCCTCTGAACACAGATAGGGTTAGGAAGTCTACCTATATGGCTTGACGAGTCTCACTCTGACCATTGACAGGCCTCACAAGTCTCCCTTTTACCATACACAGAGCTCACAATTCTACGTCTAACCATATATATGCCTCTGAAGTCTCCTGCTGACTGTAGACAGTCCTCATAAGTCCCCGCCTGTCCACAGACAAGCCTCACAAGTCTACCTGTCACCACAGACAGGCCGCACAAGTTTCCTTATGACCACAGATCACAAATCTCCCTCTGATCATAAACATACCTCATATGTATCCATCTGACCATACACAGGCCTCACAAGTCTCCATTTCACCACAAAGAGGATTCCAAAGTCTCCATATTGACAAGCATCAGATGTATCTCCATATATAAACATATGTATATATTCACAACCTTTTTGTAACAATCAGACAACCATTTTGTTACATTAACATTTTGCTACATGGGTTGTGTGACAAACAAGTCAACTCAATGGCAACTAACCGTCAGAAGTCTCCGTCTGAACATTATCGGGCCTCACTACTCACTAGCTTCCCGTCGCCTCAAAAGTCCATGCTGAACATAGTCAGGCCTCATAATTATCATACTGACCATCGGTGGAACTCACAAGTCTCCCTCTGACAATATCCAGGCCACACAAGTCTAAAGTGGCCTATAGATAGACCTCACAATACTAGTATTATATTCCAGTCCATGAACAGGCCCTACAAATCTACCTCTGACCATAGGCCTCATTAGTCTGCACATAAATATAGACAGGATTCTGTCCACAGACAAGCCTCAGACATTTACCTCAGACCATAGACAGGTCTCAGAGGTATACCTATGACCATAGACAGGCTTCACATTCTCCCTTCGACTATGAACAGATAGTTCTGTTTGTGCATCCTGTGGGTTTCGAAATGAAGATTCGGTACATTATATGATTGATTGTCCTGCCTATGTAGCTGCCCGCACAACGTTGTTTGCCACCACCGCCCCCCTCCTCTCAAGCATATGGCCTGAATTAAATATGAACTCAATGTCAAACGCTGAAAAGAAACGCATCACTGACATTTTTCTGTTTGGACACAATTTATGTGATGCCAATTGGAACAGAGAGTTATTTGACCAAGTTCATGAATTCATATTAAAGACGAATCGATCTAAAGACGAGATCTCACAGTTCTCCCTGTGACCATAGACAGGCCTGACTTGTCTCCCTTTTAAAATAAACAGGCCTCAGAATTCTCCATCGGACCACAGACAGGCCTCACAAGTCTCCATCTGACCACATACAGGCCTCACAGGTCTCCCTCTGATCACAGACAGGCCTCACAGGTCTCCATCCGACCACAGACAGGCCTCACAAGTCTCCATCTGACCACAGACAGGCCTCACAGGTCTCCCTCTTACCACAGACAGGCCTCACAGGTCTCCATCCGACCACAGACAGGCCTCACAGGTCTCCCTCTGACCACAGACAGGCCTAGCACGTCGACTGCTGACCATAAACAGGCCTAACATGTCTAAACAAGCCTCACTATCTGAGGAAGGTGCAGGATTGTACATTTTTGCCCGGAGGCATGCTATTCTGCTATGTCGGCCAATGTATATTCTGAACGATAAATTTGCTATTACGTGCTATTCCCATGCTACTGCTATTGCTACTGTTCACGGCCCTGGTACGTGAGCCGAATGCTACTGCTATTGCTCCTGCTATTCCTCCGCATGGTCGTGGAAGCGGACGCTACTGCTACTGCTATTGCTACTCCCCAGTTTCATCCGAGGCCGGGACGCTACTGCTACTGCTATTGCTACTGCTACTCCTCCAATGTGTGGTCTGGGATTCGGACGCTACTGCTACTGCTATTGCTACTGCTACTCCTCCAATGTGTGGTCTGGGATTCGGACGCTACTGCTACTGCTATTGCTACTGCTACTTCTCCAATGTGTGGTCTGGGATTCAGACGCTACTGCTACTGCTACTGCTATTGCTACTCCTCCAAGGGCTGGTGTGGGAGACGGACGCTACTGCTACTGCTATTGCTACTCCCCAGCTTGAACCAAGGCCGGGACGCTACTGCTACTGCTATTGCTACTCCTCCAAGGGCTGGTGTGGGAGACGGACGCTACTGCTACTGCTATTGCTACTCCCCAGCTTGAACCATGGCCGGGACGCTACTGCTACTGCTATTGCTACTGCTACTCCTCCAATGTGTGGTCTGGGATTCAGACGCTACTGCTACTGCTATTGCTACTCCCCAGCTTGAACCAAGGCCAGTACGCTACTGCTATTGCTACTGCTACTCCAAGGTCTGGTCTTTCAGGCGGACGCTACTGCTATTGCTACTGCTACTCCTCCAATGTGTGGTCTGGGATTCAGACGCTACTGCCACTGCTATTGCTACTCCTCCAAGGGCTTGTCTGGCAGGCGTACGCTACTGCTACTGCTATTGCTACTCCCCAGCTTGATTTGTGGCCGGGACGCTACTGCTACTGCTACTGCTATTGCTACTCCCCAGCTTGAACCAAGGCCGGGACGCTACTGCTACTGCTATTGCTACTGCTACTCCTCCAATGTGTGGTCTGGGATTCGGACGCTACTGCTACTGCTACTCCTAAGCTTGAACCAAGGCCAGGACGCTACTGCTACTGCAATTGCTATTGCTACTCCTCCAATGTGTGGTCTGGGATTCAGACGCTACTGCTATTGCTACTCCCCAGCTTGATCTGAGGCCAGGACGCTACTGCTACTGCTATTGCTACTGCTACTCCTCCAATGTGTGGTCTGGGATTTAGACGCTACTGCTACTGCTATTGCTACTCCTCCAAGGGCTGGTGTGGGAGACGGACGCTACTGCTACTGCTATTGCTACTCCCCAGGTTGAACCAAGGCCGGGACGCTACTGCTACTGCTACTGCTATTGCTACTGCTACTCCTCCAATGTGTGGTCTGGGATTCGGACGCTACTGCTATTGCTACTGCTACTCCTCCAATGTGTGGTCTGGGATTCAGACGCTACTGCTACTGCTATTGCTACTCCCCAGCTTGAACCAAGGCCGGGACGCTACTGCTACTGCTACTCCTCCAATGTGTGGTCTGGGATTCGGACGCTACTGCTACTGCTATTGCTACTGCTACTCCAAGGTCTGGTCTGGCAGGCGGACGCTACTGCTACTGCTATTGCTACTGCTACTCCTCCAATGTGTGGTCTGGGATTCAGACGCTACTGCTACTGCTATTGCTACTCCTCCAAGGGCTGGTGTGGGAGACGGACGCTACTGCTACTGCTATTGTTACTCCCCAGCTTGATCCGTGGCCGGGACGCTACTGCTACTGCTATTGCTACTCCCCAGCTTGAACCATGGCCGGGACGCTACTGCTACTGCTATTGCTACTGCTACTCCTCCAATGTGTGGTCTGGGATTCAGACGCTACTGCTACTGCTATTGCTACTCCCCAGCTTGAACCAAGGCCGGGACGCTACTGCTACTGCTATTGCTACTGCTACTCCTCCAATGTGTGGTCTGGGAATCAGACGCTACTGCTACTGCTATTGCTGTTCCCCAGCTTGATCCGTGGCCGGGACGCTACTGCTACTGCTATTGCTACTCCCCAGCTTGATCTGTGGCCGGGACGCTACTGCTACTGCTATTGCTACTCCTCAGCTTGAACCAAGGCCGAGACGCTACTGCTACTGCTATTGCTACTACTACTCCACCAATGTGTGGTCTGGGATTCGGATGCTACTGCTACTGCTACTGCTATTGATACTCCTCCGAGGGCTTGTCTGGCAGGCGGACGCTACTGCTACTGCTATTGCTACTCCCCAGCTTGAACCAAGGCCGGGACGCTACTGCTATTGCTACTGCTACTCCTCCAATGTGTGGTCTGGGATTCGGACGCTACTGCTACTGCTATTGCTACTCCCCAGCTTGAACCAAGGCCGGGACGCTACTGCTACTGCTATTGCTACTGCTACTCCTCCAATGTGTGGTCTGGGATTCGGACGCTACTGCTACTGCTGTTGCTACTCCTCCATGGGCTTGTCTGGCAGGCGGACGCTACTGCTACTGCTATTGCTACTCCCCAGCTTGATCCGTGGCCGGGACGCTACTGCTACTGCTATTGCTACTCTCCAGCTTGAACCAAGGCCGGGACGCTACTGCTATTGCTACTGCTACTCCTCCAATGTGTGGTCTGGGATTCGGACGCTACTGCTACTGCTATTGCTACTCCTCCAAGGGCTGGTGTGGGAGATGGACGCTACTGCTACTGCTATTGCTACTCCCCAGCTTGATCCATGGACGGGACGCTACTGCTACTGCTATTGCTACTCCCCAGCTTGAACCAAGGCCGGGACGCTACTGCTACTGCTATTGCTACTGCTACTCCTTCAATGTGTGGTCTGGGATTCAGACGCTACTGCTACTGCTATTGCTACTGCTACTCCTCCAATGTGTGGTCTGGGATTCAGACGCTACTGCTACTGCTATTGCTACTGCTACTCCTCCAATGTGTGGTCTGGAATTCAGACGCTACTGCTACTGCTATTGCTACTCCTCCAAGGGCTGGTGTGGGAGACGGACGCTACTGCTACTGCTATTGCTACTCCTCCAAGGGCTTGTCTGGCAGGCGGACGCTACTGCTACTGCTATTGCTACTCCCGAGCTTGATCCGTGGCCGGGACGCTACTGCTATTGCTACTCCCCAGCTTGAACCAAGGCCGGGACGCTACTGCTACTGCTATTGCTACTGCTACTCCTCAAATGTGTGGTCTGGGATTCAGACGCTACTGCTACTGCTATTGCTACTCCTCCAAGGGCTGTTGTTGGAGACGGACGCTACTGCTACTGCTATTGCTACTCCCCCAAAGGCTGGTGTGGGAGACGGACGGTACTGCTACTGCTACTCTACTGCTACTGCTATTGCTACTCCCCAGCTTGAACCAAGGCCAGGACGCTACTGCTACTGCTATTGCTACTCCAAGGTCTGGTCTGGCAGGCGGACGCTACTGCTACTGCTATTGCTACTGCTACTCCTCCAATGTGTGGTCTGGGATTCAGACGCTACTGCTACTGCTATTGCTACTCCTCCAAGGGCTGGTGTGGGAGACGGACGATACTGCTACTGCTATTGCTACTCCCCAGCTTGATCCGTGGCCGGGACGCTACTGCTACTGCTATTGCTACTCCCCAGCTTGAACCATGGCCGGGACGCTACTGCTACTGCTATTGCTACTGCTACTCCTCAAATGTGTGGTCTGGGATTCAGACGCTACTGCTACTGCTATTGCTACTCCTCCAAGGGCTGGTGTGGGAGACGGACGCTACTGCTACTGCTATTGCTACTCCCCAGCTTGAACCAAGGCCGGGACGCTACTGCTACTGCTATTGCTACTGCTACTCCTCCAATGTGTGGTCTGGGATTCAGATGCTACTGCTACTGCTATTGCTACTGCTACTCCTCCAATGTGTGGTCTGGGATTCAGACGCTACTGCTACTGCTACTCCTCCAATGTGTGGTCTGGGATTCGGACGCTACTGCTACTGCTATTGCTACTCCCCAGCTTGAACCAAGGCCAGGACGCTACTGCTCGATGTTACTCGTCCGCATTACCCTCAGTATAGTACTAGAATTATCTTGTAAACTAATTGGTTCATTCCATATCATTTTCCATGTCAGCCTACCTCGATGTTACTCGTCCGCATTACGCTCAGTATAGTACTAGAATTATCTTGTAAACTAATTGGTTCATTTCATATCATTTTCCCTATCGGCCCACCTCGATGTTACTCGTCCGCATTACCTTCATTCAGTATATTACTGGAATTATCTTGTTAACTAATTGGTTCATTCCATATCATCTTCCCTGTCGGCCCAGCTCGACGTTACTCGTATGCATTACCCTCAGTATAGTACTAGAATTATCTTGTAAACTAATTGGTTCATTCCATATCATTTTCCCTGTCGGCCCACCTCGATGTTACTGGTACGAAGTACCCTCAGTATAGTACTAGAATTATCCTGTAAACTAATTGGTTCATTCCATATCATTCTCCCTGTCGGCCCACCTCGATGTTACTGGTACGCAGTACCCTCAGTATAGTACTAGAATTATCTTGTAAACTAATTGGTTCATATCATTTTCCCTGTCGGCCCACCTGGATGTTACTCGTCCGCATTACCCTCAGTATAGTACTAGAATTATCCTGTAAACTAATTGGTTCATTCCATATCATTTTCCCTGTCGGCCCACCTCGATGTTACTGGTACGCAGTACCCTCAGTATAGTACTAGAATTATCTTGTAAACTAATTGGTTCATTCCATATCATTTTTCCTGTCGGCCCACCGCAATGTTACTGGTACGCAGTACTCTCAGTATAGTACTAGAATTATCTTATAAACTGTAAACTAATTGGTTCATTCCATATCATTCTCCCTGTCGGCCCACCTCGATGTTACTGGTACGCAGTACCCTCAGTATAGTACTAGAATTATCTTGTAAACTAATTGGTTCATATCATTTTCCCTGTCGGCCCACCTGGATGTTACTCGTCCGCATTACCCTCAGTATAGTACTAGAATTATCCTGTAAACTAATTGGTTCATTCCATATCATTTTCCCTGTCGGCCCACCTCGATGTTACTGGTACGCAGTACCCTCAGTATAGTACTAGAATTATCTTGTAAACTAATTGGTTCATTCCATATCATTTTTCCTGTCGGCCCACCGCAATGTTACTGGTATGCAGTACTCTCAGTATAGTACTAGAATTATCTTATAAACTAATTGGTTTATTCCATATCATTTTCCATGTTGGCCCTTTTCGCAGAAAGACATGACAATATCTTAACATGTATGTTGTTTAATATAGAACTGGAAATGTTCATAGCAAGGCTGTCCCGGTCTCAGATCAAGCCGGGGAGTGGCAGTAGTAATAGCAGTAACAGTAGCATCCCGGTCTCAGATCAAGCTCAGGAGTAGCAATAGCAGTAGCGTCCGGTTCCCAGATCAAGATGGGGAGTAGCAGTAGCAATAGCAGTAGCGTCCCGGTCTCAGATTAAGCTTGGGAGTAGCAGTAGCAATAGCAGTAGCATGCCGGTTTCAGATCAAGCTGGGGAGTAACAGTAGCAATAGCAGTAGCAGTAGCGTCCCGGTCTCAGATCAAGCTGGGGAGTAGCAGTAGCAATAGCAGTAGCGTCCCAGTCTCAGATCAAGCTGGGGAGTAGCAGTAGCAATAGCAGTAGCGTCCCGGTTTCAGATCAAGCTGGGGAGTAGCAGTAGCAATAGCAGTAGCGTCCCGGATCAGATCAAGCTGGGGAGTAGCAGTAGCAATAGCAGTAGCGTGCGCTTCGCAGACCAGACATTGGAGGAGTAGCAATAGCAGTAGCAGTAGCGTCCCAGTCTCAGATCAAGCTGGGGAGTAGCAGTAGCAATAGCAGTAGCGTCCCTGTTTCAGATCAAGCTGGGGAGTAGCAGTAGCAATAGCAGTAGCGTCCCGGTCTCAGATCAAGCCGGAGAGTAGCAATAGCAGTAGCGTCCCGGTCTCAGATCAAGCTCAGGTGTAGCAGTAGCAATAGCAGTAGCGTGCGCTTCCCAGACCAGACATTGGAGGAGTAGCAGTAGCAGTAGCGTCCCTGTTTCAGATCAAGCTGGGGAGTAGCAGTAGCAATAGCAGTAGCGTCCCGGTCTCAGATCAAGCCGGAGCGTAGCAGTAGCAATAGCAGTAGCAGTAGCGTCCCGGTCTCAGATCAAGCCGGAGAGTAGCAGTAGCAATAGCAGTAGCAGTAGCGTCCCGGTCTCAGATCAAGCCGGAGAGTAGCAGTAGCAATAGCAGTAGCAGTAGCGTCCCGGTCTCAGATCAAGCCGGAGAGTAGCAGTAGCAATAGCAGTAGCAGTAGCGTCCGGTCACAGATCAAGCTCAGGTGTAGCAGTAGCAATAGCAGTAGCGTGCGCTTCCCAGACCAGACATTGGAGGAGTAGCAGTAGCAATAGCAGTAGCGTCCCAGTCGGTATACAAGTATAGCAGTAGCAGTAGCATACGCTTTTGCTACTGTGTGCTATTGTGTGGTCTGGGATACAAGTATAGCAGTAGCAATAGCAGTAGCATCTGATTTTTGCTACTGTATGCTATTGTAAGATCCTGCACCTTACTGCACTATCTCCACAATGCCCATGGACATATCACATAAACCATAAACAGGCCTAACATGTCTAAACAAGCCTCACTATCTCCACAATGCCCATGGGCAGATAACATATCTACCTTTGACCACAGACCGGCCAAACAAGTCTACCTCTTATCATAAACAGGCCTCATAAGTATCTATCTGACCATGGACAGGCCAATCCCCATATGACCACACCCAAGTCTCCCCATAGACTCACCATATATACATGTAAATATATTTCTATAACTAGACATAAAAGCATATTGGCTTTGTGGCATCCCCCAGTTTTTCTTTTCTTTTCTAATGGTGAAACTTGACTGATATAATAATAAACATACCAGGATTATTGAACACAGGTGGGAGTGAGAGCTCAAATTATAGCAGTTGCTCACTAGACAAATGCCTATCAGATATTTGCCATCAGAGTATACTTATTCAGTGTGTTTCTGGCTTCCACAATATTCTTCAGGTACTATTGCCGAATGTAAAACAATATGCTTTTAAAGAATCGCCTGTTATATTGATAGTACATTTTAATTATATATTTTCTTTTAATCATATTTCAAGAACATTTCAATAAGTATTAAATGTACAGATATTCAAATGAAAATTTCTACATTCATAATACAAGTAAATAGGAACTTATTCTGGGTTCTGACTAAGTAAAACAATGATAATTTGGTCATTGCATGTGAAATACAGCTAGAAAACAAAACAATGCATATAGTTTCAACCAGATAAACACAGTGCTGTTTAAGCTGAATACAATTGACTGGCAACCAAGGCCCAGGCATACCTTCAAAGCTGTTATTTTTAGCTTGGCTCATCATTATATAGCCGTTTTCTTTAGAAAGGGAAGGAGGGCATTGTTCCAACCTGTTGGTGTTAGTACATGTATAGTAAACTGGGGTGAGGGGACAGGAGAAGGGGAAGGGGGGGGGGGCAGTGCATACAAGTCACTGATACATTGCTACATTCATATGCAGATAAAAACTGGCTGACAGGGGAGGGGGGGGGTGGTTTGGGGTATTGCCTTAACACTTTTTGAACAGGTGATGTATTTAATTAACACCAGGTTGTGTAGATCAGTGGCAGTCTGACAGCAAGTTTACTGGTTCCTGGACATGTATAGATAATCAGTCAGTGGGATTGTCTGCTCGACATATATTGTATGCTTATCACAAAGCATTTGAGCGATGAATCAGCAAAAATTCTTTCAAGCTCTAGGTTGAAGGTCGTTTGACGGATTGATCCCAAAATCGATAGGGTTCTTCCCTGGTGGTATATGAACCTCTTTGGAAAGATTTGTAGCCATGGCATAAATACTTTTTGAGTTATCGCATGGAAACAAAGTGACAAAAAACAACCTTGATTTCATCCTCACGGACCTCGGATCCGGCTCAAAAACAATAGGGTTCTTCCACATATCATTTCTGACCAGTGGTGAAAATTTGGCAAAGATACATCGAGGCAAACTAAAGTTATCGTCCGGAAACCAAACGGCGGAAGAAAAAAAAAATGACAAAAACATAAGGCCTCCCGATTTTCAATCGGGATGCCTAACTAGACATTAGAGCCTAAACATGCTAAAGGCTTTGTGGCATCCCTCATTTTTCTGGAAGGTATCGTTCTAATTGTGTGACTGATGTTTGGAGCAAGTCGGACAATTTACTATAATCTGCATGGTGAAGTTACATGTACATGTATCACTGCAGTGCCTGTAAATCCCCTCACCCCATTTGCCTTTTTGATGGGTTATCACCTAGCTGTCCAGTTTGGCCAGTTTATTCCATATAAACACACTTCGCTCTAGGCCCCTACTCCCCCACCCCACCAGACACTAGCAGACAGCCCGCCACAGAACTATAGTGATGGGATGGGGTAGCCTGGGTAGGTGGCAGAGGGGGGCTGGTGGGTGGGGAGCTATGTGTGTGTGGGAGGCAGAATGGATTGACAACTTAACATGACAGTCAGGCACAAGGGCCTGGGGGGTGGGGGGCGGCCGAGTGTGGGGAAAAATTAATGGAGACTAACAAAAGTTATCATCTTGAAACCAAACGGCGGAAACAAAAGCAGACAGAAACATAAGGCCTCACGATTTCCAATCGGGATGCCTAATTACAACCATTTTGTGACAATCAGGCAACCATTTTGCTACATTAACATTTTGCAACATAGGTTGTGTGACAAGTGAGTCACCTTAATGGCAAATAAATGTGGAGGTCGGTGGCGCAGTGAGAAAGGTGGCCGGCTCGTGATCCAAAGGTCCTGGGTTCGAGTCACTGGCTGGATTGCTGTGTTATTTCACTAGTGTCCTTAGGCAAGGTATTTATCACTAACTGCCCAATCTCCACCCAGGATTAAATGGGCTGCTCCAAGTACTGGTACTCAGACTGGGGGTCAAAGTGTGAAGTGCCTCTGAAAGCATACATCCGCTGTAAAGAGCGCTATATCAAATGCGATAACTTTACTTTTACCTTGACAAGTCTATCTCTTACCATCACATGCCCCACAAGTCAATGTCTTACCACACACAGGCCTCTGACCACAAACAGGCCTCACACGTCTCCCTCTGACTATCAATTGCAGACAGGCCTCCATACATCCCTCTGACCATAAAAAGGCCTCATTGCTCTACGTCTGACCATGAACAAACCTGACAAATCTACACCTGTCTATGTCTTGGAAGTCTCAATCTGACCATAGAGAGGCAGCACATCTCCATCTGACCACATGCTGTTCTCAAAGTTTAGAATTCGACCACAGACATACCTCACAAGTCTCCCTCTGACTATAGACAGGCCTCCATTTCACCACAGACAGACCTCACAATTCTCCATCTGACCACAAACAGGTCCCTAGACATGTCCACAGAGAGACCAATGAACATGAACAGGCCATACAATTCCCCCTCTTACCAAAAACAGGCCTCACATGTCCCCCTATGTGTATTGTTAGAGTGAGACTTGTGAGACTTTTGAGGCCTGTTCCTGGTCAGAGAGAGACGTGTGAGGCATGTCTATGGTCAGAGGCAGAATATTGAGGCCTGTTTGTGGTCAAAAGGAGAATTGTGAGGCCTGTGTATGGTCAGAGGGTGATTTGTGAGGCATGTGTATGGTCAGAGGGAGATTTGCGAGGCCTGTCTATGGGTTGAAATAGATTTGTGATGCCTGCCTATGGTCAGACAGAGACCTGTTTTCCAGTAAACAAATGCACAGATAAACCCCATAGTGTGCCACACGCATGAAAAGTAAGTATAAACGAATATAATAACATTCTAGAGTGGCCACACTGTTGTAAAATAGAGCCACACGATTTGAATGGCAATGTCGGCTTTTCACTGTGGTATGTCATGTGGGACTACGACCCCAATTATCTGGGGGTTGGAGAATCACTGCTGGGACTAGGCACTAGGCAGGTATGGCAAGTGAACTACTGTCCATAGTCAGGTCTCAAAAGTTCCCTCTGAAGGCCTCAGAACTCCACCTCTGACCATAAACAGGCCTGAAAAGTCTGCTCCTGTCTATAGACAGGTCTCAGAAGTCTCTGACCACAAGCCTCTGACCACAGAGAGGCTTCACAAAAGTATCCATCTGACCACAGACTGGCCTAAATGTTTCCATTTCGCCAAAGACAGACCTCACAAGTCTCCCTCTGACTATAGACAGGCCTCACAAGTCTGTCACCATATATAAATATATTTATATATGCAACCTTTTTGTAACAGTCAGGCAACCATTTCGCTACATTAAAATCTTTCTACAAGGGTCGAGCGACAAAGAAGTCAACGCATTGGCGCATAAGCAGTTTGCGTTTTTCCGATTAAATTCGTGTCCACAGATATGATAGACATGTCAGTGTGCCTCTAAAGTCTACTGCTGACCATAGACAGTCGTCATAAGTCTCCATTTTACCACAGACAAGCCTCACAAGTCTACCTCTGACCATACACAGGCCTCACAAGTCTACCTCTGACCATACACAAGCCTCACAAGTCTCCATCTGACCATAGACCGGCCTCACAAGTCTCCATCTGAATACAAAGAACACTCCAAAGTCTCCTTATAGACAAGCCTCAGATGTCTCTTCATATATAAACATATGTATATATTTACAACCTTTTTGTAACAGTCAGACAACCATTTTGCTACATTAGCATTTTACTATATGGGTTGTGTGACAAACAAGTCAACTCAATGGAAACTAGCCATCACATGTCTCGTTCTTAACATAATCGAGCCACACTAGCTTCCCGTGGCCTCAAAGGTCATTGCTGAACATATACAGGCCTCATAATTCTCATGCTGACCATCATCAGAACTCACAAGTCTCTCTCTGACCATATCCAGGATACACAAGTCTAAAGTGACCTATACACAGACCTCACAAGTACATTCCTGTTCATGGATAGGCCTCACAAATCTACCTCTGACCATAGGCAGGCCTCAATAGTCTGCACCTGAACAACATGATTCAAGTCTACTTCTGTCCATAGACAGGTCTCAGACGACTATCTGGTCACATTTTCCCTCGGAGCATAGACAGGTCTCACATTCTCCCTCCCACTATACATAGGCCTCACGTATCTCCCTGTGACCATAGACAGGATTCACTTGTCTCCCTTCACCATAAACAGGCCTCAGAATTCGCCAGATGACCACACACCTGCTTCAAAGGCTAATGTAGCAAGATGGTTGTCTGATTGTTACAAAAAGGTTGTAAATATATAAATATGTTTATATATGAAAAGACATCTGAGGCTTGTCTACAAGGAGACTTTGGAGTCCTCTTTGTATTCAGATGGAGACTTGTGAGGCCCGTCTATGGTCAGATCGAGACTTGTGAGGCCTGTGTATAGACAGAGGTAGACTTGTGAGGCTTGTCTCTCTCCGACCAAAGACAGATGTTTGACGTGTCTATCTGACCATAGACACGTCCCATGGGTCTCCCTCAACTACAGACAGGCCTCACAAGTCTCCCGCTGACCACAGATAGGCCTCACAAGTCTGTCTCCATATATAAATATATTTATATATGTGCAACCTTTTTGTAACAATCAGGCAACCATTTTGCTACATTAAAATCTTGCTACATGGGTCAAGCGACAAAGAAGTCAACGCAATGGCACATAAGCAGGCCTCTCTTTCTCTGACCATAGGCACTAGGTAGCCCCAGCAGTGGCTCTCCAACCCCCATATAAAGGGAGGAGGGGGGTAGAGCCACCACAGTGAAAATCTGACATTGCCATTCAAATCGTGTGGCTCTATTTTAAAACAGTGTGATCACTCCAAAATGTTATTATGTTCGTTTATACTTATTTTTGAGGCATGTGGCACACTTTGGTGCTGA
This sequence comes from Terebella lapidaria, assembly GCA_949152475.1. Taxonomy (NCBI): domain Eukaryota; kingdom Metazoa; phylum Annelida; class Polychaeta; order Terebellida; family Terebellidae; genus Terebella; species Terebella lapidaria. The sequence goes on from CASCJZ010000481.1 coordinate 19,768, forward strand.
TCTGCGCATTTGTTTCCCTGTAAAACGAAGAATTTACATTTGAAGTGCTTCCAGACATTCTAAGCATTCGAATTTGCTGGCAATGTAAATTCTCTGTTTTCCAGTAAACAAATGCGCAGATCAACCCCATAGTGTGCCACACGCCTCAAAAGTAAGTATAAACGAATATGAAAACATTCTAGAGTGGCCACACTGTTGTAAAATAGAGCCACATGATTTGAATGGCAATGTCGGGTTTTCACTGTGGTGTGTCCTGTGGGTCTACGACCCCCCCCCCCCCCCCTTCCCTTATCTGGGGGTTGGAGAACCACTGCTGGGACTAGGCACTAGGCAGGTCTGGCAAGTGAACTTCTGTCCGTAGTCAGGCCTCAAAACTTCCATCTGAAGGCCTCAGAACTCCACCTCTGACCATAAACAGGCCTGAACAGTCTGCTCCTGTCTATAGACAGGTCTCAGAAGTCTCCAACTGACCATAGAGAGGCTTCACAAAAGTATCCATCTGACCACAGACTGGCCTAAAAGTCTCCATTTCGCCAAAGACAGACCTCACAAGTCTCCCTCTGACTATAGACAGGCCTCACAAGTCTATCACCATATATAAATATATTTATATATATGCAACCTTTTTGTAACAGTCAGGCAACCATTTCGCTACATTAAAATCTTTCTACAAGGGTCGAGCGACAAAGAAGTCAACGCATTGGCACATAAGCAGTTCGCGTTTTTCTGATTAAATTCGTGTCCACAGACATGATAGACATTTCAGTATGCTTCCAAAGTCTACTCCTGAATATAGACAGTCGTCATAAGTCTCCATTTTACCACATACACAGGCCTCAAAAGTCTACCTCTGACCATAGACGGGCCTCACAAGTCTACCTCTGACCATAGATGGGCCTCACAAGTCTACCTCTGACCATACACAAGCCTCACAAGTCTACCTCTGACCATAGACGGGCCTCACAAGTCTATCTCTGACTATACACAAGCCTCACAAGTCTACCTCTGACTATACACAAGCCTCACAAGTCTACCTCTGACTATACACAAGCCTCACAAGTCTACCTCTGACCATAGACGAGCCTCACAAGTCTACCCCTGACTATACACAAGCCTCACAAGTCTACCTCTGACTATAGCCTCACAAGTCTACCTCTGACCATACACAGGCCTCACAAATCTACCTCTGACTATAGCCTCACAAGTCTACCTCTGACCATACACAGGCCTCACAAGTCTGCCTCTGACTATACACAGGCCTCACAAGTCGACCTCTGACTATAGGCTCACAAGTCTATTTCTGACTATACACAGGCCTCACAAGTCTACCTCTGACTATAGCCTCACAAGTCTACCTCTGACCATACACCGGCCTCACAAGTCTACCTTTGACTATACACAGCCCTCACAAGTCTACCTCTGACTATAGCCTCACAAGTCTACCTCTGACCATACACAAGCCTCACAAGTCTACCTCTGACTATACACAGGCCTCACAAGTCTACCTCTGACTATAGCCTCACAAGTCTACCTCTGACTATAGCCTCACAAGTCTACCTCTGACCATACACAAGCCTCATAAGTCTACCTCTGACTATACACAAGCCTCACAAGTCTACCTCTGACCATAGCCTCACAAGTCTACCTCTGACTATAGCCTAACAAGTCTACCTCTGACCATACACAAGCCTCACAAGTCTACCTCTGACTATACACAGGCCTCACAAGTCTACCTCTGACCACAGACGGGCCTCAGAAGTCTACCTCTGACCACAGACGGGCCTCACAAGTCTACCTCTCACTATACACAAGCCTCATAAGTCTACCTCTGACGATAGCCTCACAAGTCTACCTCTGACTATACACGAGCCTCACAAGTCTACCTCTGACTATACACAGGCCTCACAATTCTACCTCTGACTATAGCCTCACAAGTCTACCTCTGACTATACACAGTCCTCACAAGTCTACCTCTGACTATAGCCTCACAAGTCTACCTCTGACTATACACAGGCCTCACAAGTCTACCTCTGACTATAGCCTCACAAGTCTACCTCTGACCATACACAGGCCTCACAAGTCTACCTCTGACTATAGCCTCACAAGTCTACCTCTGACCATACACAAGCCTCACAAGTCTACCTCTGACTATAGCCTCACAAGTCTACCTCTGACCACAGACGGGCCTCAGAAGTCTACCTCTGACCACAGACGGGCCTCAGAAGTCTACCTCTGACTATACACAAGCCTCATAAGTCTACCTCTGACTATCGCCTCACAAGTCTACCTCTGACCATATACCGGCCTCACAAGTCTACCTCTGACTATACACAAGCTTCACAAGTCTACTTCTGACAATACACAGGCCTCACAAGTCTACCTCTGACCATACACAGGCCTCACAAGTCTACCCCTGACCATACACAAGCCTCACAAGTCTACCTCTGACCACAGACGGGCCTCAGAAGTCTACCTCTGACAATACACAAGCCTCATAACTCTACCTTTGACTATACACAAGACTCACAAGTCTGCCTCTGACTATACACAGGCCTCACAAGTCTACCTCTGACTATAGGCTCACAAGTCTATTTCTGACCATACACCGGCCTCACAAGTCTACCTTTGACTATACACAGGCCTCACAAGTCTACCTCTGACTATAGCCTCACAAGTCTACCTCTGACCATACACAGGCCTCACAAGTCTACCTCTGACTATACACAGGCCTCACAAGTCTACCTCTGACTATAGCCTCACAAGTCTACCTCTAACTATAGCCTCACAAGTCTACCTCTGACCATACACAAGCCTCATAAGTCTACCTCTGACTATACACAAACCTCACAAGTCTACCTCTGACCATAGCCTCACAAGTCTACCTCTGACTATAGCCTAACAAGTCTACCTCTGACCACAGACAAGCCTCACAAGTCTACTGCTGACTATACACAGGCCTCACAAGTCTACCTCTGACCACAGACAAGCCTCACAAGTCTACCTCTGACCATACACAGGCCTCACGAGTCTACCTCTGACTATAGCCTCACAAGTCTACCTCTGACCATACACAGGCCTCACAAGTCTACCTCTGACCATACACAGGCCTCACGAGTCTACCTCTGACTATACACAGGCCTCACAAGTCTACCTCTGACTATACACAAGCCTCACAAGTCTACCTCTGACCATACACAGGCCTCACAAGTCTACCTCTGACAATACACAGGCCTCACAAGTCTACCTCTGACCACACACGGGCCTCACAAGTCTACCTCTGACTATACACAAGCCTCAAAAGTCTACCTCTGACCATACACAGGCCTCACAAGTCTACCTCTGACCATACACAAGCCTCACATGTCTACCTCTGACTATACACAAGCCTAACAAGACTACCTCTGACTAAAGCCTCACAAATCTACCTCTGACCACACACAGGCCTCACAAGTCTACCTCTGACCATACACAGGCCTCACAAGTCTACCTCTGACTATAGACGGGCCTCACAAGTCAACCTCTGACTATACACAGGCCTCACAAGTCTACCTCAGACTATAGTCTCACAAGTCTACCTCTGACCATACACAGGCCTCACAAGTCTACCTCTGACTATATACGAGCCTCACAAGTCTACCTCTGAATATACACAGGCGTCACAAGTCTACCTCTGACTATAGCCTCACAAGTCTACCTCTGACTATACACAGGCCTCACAAGTCTACCTCTGACTATAGCCTCACAAGTCTACCTCTGACCATACACATGCCTCACAAGTCTACCTCTGACTATAGCCTCACAAGTCTACCTCTGACCATACACAAGCCTCACAAGTCTACCTCTGACTATAGCCTCACAAGTCTACCTCTGACTATACACTGGCCTCATTAGTCTACCTCTGACTATACACAGGCCTCACAAGTCTACCTCTGACCATACACAAGCCTCACAAGTCTACCTCTGACTATAGCCTCACAAGTCTATCTCTGACTATACACGGGCCTCACTAGTCTACCTCTGACTATACACATGCCTCACAATTCTACCTCTGACTATAGCCTCACAAGTCTACCTCTGACCATATACAAGCCCCACAAGTCTACCTCTGACTATAGCCTCACAAGTCTACCTCTGACTATACACGGGCCTCACTAGTCTACCTCTGACTATACACAAGCCTCACAAGTTTACCTCTGACTATAGCCTCACAAATCTACCTCTCACTATACACAGGCCTCACAAGTCTACCTCTGACTATAGCCTCACAAGTCTATCTCTGACCATAGACGGGCCTCACAAGTCTACCTCTGACTATACACAAGCCTCACAAGTCTACCTCTGACTATAGCCTCACAAGTCTACCTCTGACCATAGACGGGCCTCACAAGTCTACCTCTGACTATAGCCTCACAAGTCTACCGCTGACTATAGCCTCACAAGTCTACCTCTGACCATAGACGGGCCTCACAAGTCTACCTCCGACTATACACAAGCCTCACAAGTCTACCTCTGACTATACGCAGGTATCACAAGTCTACCTCTGACCATACACAGGCCTCAAAAGTCTACCTCTGACCATAGACGGGCCTCACAAGTCTACCCCTGACTATACACAGGCCTCACAAGTCTACCTCTGACTATAGCCTCACAAGTCTACCTCTGACTATAGCCTCACAAGTCTACCTCTGACCATACACAAGCTTCACAAGTCTACCTCTGACTATACACAGGCCTCACAAGTCTACCTCTGACCATACACAGACCACACAAGTCTTGCCCTGACCATACACAAGCCTCACAAGTCTACCTCTGACCACAGACGGGCCTCACAAGTCTACCTCTGACTATACACAGGCCTCACAAGTCTACCTCTGACTATAGCCTCACAAATCTACCTCTGACTATACACAGGCCTCACAAGTCTACCTCTGACTATACACAAGCCTCACAAGTCTACCTCTGACTATACACAGGCCTCACATGTCTACCTCTGACCATACACAGGCCTCACAAGTCTACCTCTGACTATAGCCTCACAAGTCTACCTCTGACTATAGCCTCACAAGTCTACCTCTGACTATAGCCTCACAAGTCTACCTCTGACCATAGACGGGCCTCACAAGTCTACCTCCGACTATACACAAGCCTCACAAGTCTACCTCTGACTATACACAGGCCTCACATGTCTACCTCTGACCATACACAGGCCTCACAAGTCTACCTCTGACCATTGACGGGCCTCACAAGTCTACATCTGACTATAGCCTCACAAGTCTACCTCTGACTATAGCCTCACAAGTCTACCTCTGACCATATACGGGCCTCACAAGTCTACCTCTGACTATACACAAGCTTCACAAGTCTACCTCTGACTATACACAGGCCTCACAAGTCTACCTCTGACCATACACAGGCCTCACAAGTCTACCACTGACCATACACAAGCCTCACAAGTGTACCTCTGACCATAGACGGGCCTCACAAGTCTACCTCTGACTATACACAAGCCTCATAAGTCTACCTTTGACTATACACAAGACTCACAAGTCTGCCTCTGACTATACACAGGCCTCCTAAATCTACCTCTGACTATAGGCTCACAAGTCTACTTCTGACTATACACAGGCCTCACAAGTCTACCTCTGACTATAGCCTCACAAGTCTACCTCTGACCATACACAGGCCTCACAAGTCTACCTTTGACTATACACAGGCCTCACAAGTCTACCTCTGACTATAGCCTCACAAGTCTACCTCTGACCATACACAGGCCTCACAAGTCTACCTTTGACTATACACAAGCCTCACAAGTCTACCTCTGACTATACACAGGCCTCACAAATCTACCTCTGACCATACACAGGCCTCATAAGTCTACCTCTGACTATACACAAGCCTCACAAGTCTACCTCTGACTATAGCCTCACAAGTCTACCTCTGACTATAGCCTCACAAGTCTACCTCTGACCACAGACAAGCCTCACAAGTCTACCGCTGACTATACACAGGCCTCACAAGTCTACCTCTGACCACACACAGGCCTCACGAGTCTACCTCTGACTATAGCCTCACAAGTCTACCTCTGACCATACACAGGCCTCACAAGTCTACCTCTGACCATACACAGGCCTCACAAGTCTACCTCTGACTATACACAGGCCTCACATGTCTACCTCTGACCATACACGGGTCTCAGAAGTCTACCTCTGACCATACACGGGCCTCACAAGTCTACCTCTGACCATACACAGGCCTCACAAGTCTACCTCTGACCATACACGGGCCTCAGAAGTCTACCTCTGACTATACACAAGCCTAACAAGTCTACCTCTGACTATAGCCTCAAAAATCTACCTCTGACAATACACAAGCCTCACAAGTCTACCTCTGACTATACACAAGCCTAACAAGACTACCTCTGACTAAAGCCTCACAAATCTACCTCTGACTATACACAAGCCTCACAAGTGTACCTCTGACCATAGACGGGCCTCACAAGTCTACCTCTGACTATACACAAGCCTCATAAGTCTACCTTTGACTATACACAAGACTCAGAAGTAAGCGTTATTTCAGCTCAAAAACATATGGAAATCAAGTAAGACACAATTAAAATGTAATGCCATGTTATAATCGGGATAAAAACTGGTTTGCCATGACGTTTGTGGCGATTAGAAACGCCCTCGGGACTGTGCCACCACATTTGAGACCTCCCCGTCGGGTCGGTCTCAAATCTGCGACACAGTCCCTCGAGCGTTTCTAATCGTCACAAACATCATGGCAAACCAGTTTTTATCCCTTAACTATAACATGAAAAGTTGTCGCCAGAAACGTTCTCCTCCTGCCATTCAGAAATGAAGGGTGGGACACCAACGACTTTGAATATATATCTATATATACATGAACTTATATATTTGAACATCAAATATATGTCATTTTAATGATTTCATTATGTACATGTATTTCACGATGCATTGATTGTCCAAAAAGGGCCACCAGGCGAAACTGCCCTGAACCAGAAAGTGGAAGTTCACTCATTTGACAGGCACATAACCAGACATGAGCCATCGGCTGTTTGATTTTACCACTACATCCTTATTGAATTTGGATACCTGCAAATGATGAACCATAGCCTGGGGTGGGAATCGAACCCACAGTTCTAGACAACCAATAACAATGATATTGCAATTTAATGTTACAGCACATGCAAAATACATCCGAAAACTGACTGAAAATCTTTCACTAACAAATCAAAACTAATTGCAGTAATGTCCGCATCAAAATTTTACCAGTAATACCAACAAATTGTCATACTTTCCATAACAAACATACAATTTTACAAATAGGTTGACATTGTCATTTCCCAAAGCAACATGGAAACAGACTAAAATTTAAGAACAATCTGAGCACACAAAGCTCAATGCCCCCACGTAGCAGCCAACACACTCGTTGTGAAACCACTTATCACATGTGTCGCACGTGATCCAGTGCACCGTGCAAGGTTGTCGTCCCGAACTGGATGAAGGGGGAGAATCGCCCATGCACACATTACATACATCATCACTCTCACTCACACATGCATTGTCGATATGGATGTTTGTGTTGTTGTGTGTGTCGTTATTTGTCGATCTTGTGTCCTTTCCGTTGGCCCTTCCCTTGCTCTTGCCCTTGCTCTTTCCTGCTTTCTTACCTTGTACTCTTTCCAGCTGCCCTCCGCCCTCTTGTTGATCTCAACCTTTCTCTTTCTCAGTTGTCTCTGTGTGCCCTGTTCTTCTTCATCTCTTTCTGGTGACTCCTCCATTTGCTTCTTTGTACTTCTCTGTCTCCTTTTGCCCTTTCCTGCTGCAGTGTCCTGTTTCGCATCCATTTTCTTCGTTGCCCTTTCCTTCTTTTCATCTGCCTTTTTCTGTCTTTCCTGCCTTCGCGCCTCCTTCTCTTTGTCCAGCTCTTCTTTCTTCTGTAGCTGCTTCAAAATGGCTTCCGACGTTATTGTTCTGCCAAAGTTGACAACTTTCCTGCGTCTGGCTGTTGTTGGTTTCGTGGTGGTCCCGGGAACGATGAAAAAATCTTGAACTTCTTCCGGGAGGTCCAGCACGGACTGCACAGGGTGATGACATTTTATGACTTGGTGGCATGTCAGACAGTGTGATCCTTTCAGTTCAGCATTGTCTTCTGTGTTGCTGCTCTTGCTGCACTGGTGTCCGGATGTTTGAGGGCCGCACTTGGGCCCAGTCGATGGCCTTTGAGTTCAGAGGGTTAATACCACACTTTGTGAATGATGACTTGACCGTACTTGGAGAACAGACCTTATCGATAGCATAACTGAGTACAGTTGGGAGTTTGGCTCGTGAGATTACATTGTTGTTATGCAACAAATTTAGGGATTGGGCTATGGAAATGAATTTGGCCTTGATGTGCTGAAATAAAGCCACGTCCAAGGGTTGCAGTAGATGCGTTGTGTGTGCTGGCAATCCTAGTACGTCAATCTGTTTGATATGGAAAACCAAAACTTAGCATTTCGTGCATATCCACATTCTGAAATAGACCAAATCAATCAACAAGTCTATCACTCCAAAAAAAAAGATGGATACCTGCTCCTCCTTTGCCTTGCAATCAACTTTAAGCTAATGTGAGACTCGTGATTATCGCAGATTAGCAACACAGGCCTCATTCGCCCACAGTTTGGAATGAAGATTTGGGTGAACCACTCATAAAATAATTCGGTGTCCATGTACCCTGTTGGATCACAAGCACTTCCACATACCGATAGATACATTTACAATACCGAATAAATATCAATATTGTGTGATGTGTTAATATATGATTGTTAACTTTAAACTCCACCTCTGACCATAAACAGGCCTGAAAAGTCTGCTCCTGTCTATAGACAGGTCTCAGAAGTCTTCATCTGACCATAGAGAGGCTTCACAAAAGTATCCATCTGACCACAGACTGGCCTAAAAGTTTCCATTTCGCCAAAGACAGACCTCACAAGTCTCCCTCTGACTATAGACAGGCCTCACAAGTCTGTCACCATACATAAATATATTTATATATATGCAACCTTTTTGTAACAGTCAGGCAACCATTTCGCTACATTAAAATCTTTCTACAAGGGTCGAGCAACAAAGAAGTCAATGCATTGGCGCATAAGCAGTTTGCGTTTTTCCGATTAAATTCGTGTCCACAGATACGATAGACATGTCAGTGTGCCTCTAAAGTCTACTGCTGACCATAGACAGTCGTCATAAGTCTCCATTTTACCACAGACAAGCCTCACAAATCTACCTCTGACCATACACAGGCCTCACAAGTCTACCTCTGACTATACACAGGCCTCACAAGTCTACCTCTGACTATAGACAAGCCTCACAAGTCTCCATCTGACCATAGACGGGCCTCACAAGTCTCCATCTGAATACAAAGAAGACTCCAAAGTCTCCTTATAGACAAGCCTCGGATGTCTCTTCATATATAAACATATGTATATATTTACAACCTTTTTGTAACAATCAGACAACCATTTTGCTACATTAGCATTTTACTGTATGGGTTGTGTGACAAACAAGTCAACTCAATGGAAACTAGCCATCACATGTCTCGTTATTAACATAATCGAGCCACACTACCTCCCCGTGGCCTCAAAAGTCATTGCTGAACATATATCATGTATATAGGCTTCATAATTCTCATGCTGACCATCAGCAGAACTCACAAGTCTACCTCTGATCATATCCAGGATACACAAGTCTAAAGTGGCTATAGACAGACCTCACAAGTATATTCTTGTCCATTGACAGGCCTCACAAATCTACCTCTGACCATAGGCAGGCCTCAATAGTCTGCACCTGAACAACATGATTCAAGTCTACTTCTGTCCATAGACAGGTCTCAGACGACTATCTCGTCACATTTTCCCTCGGAGCAAAGGCAGGTCTCACATTCTCCCTCCCACTATACATGTACATAGGCCTCACATATCTCCCTGTGACCATAGACAGGATTCACTTGTCTCCCTTCACCATGAACAGGCCTCAGAATTCGCCAGATGACCACACACCTGCTTCAAATGCTAATGTAGCAAAATGGTTGTCTGATTGTTACAAAAAGGTTGTAAATATATAAATATGTTTATATATGAAAAGACATCTGAGGCTTGTCTACAAGGAGACTTTGGAGTCCTCTTTGTATTCAGATGGAGACTTGTGAGGCCCGTCTATGGTCAGATCGAGACTTGTGAGGCCTGTGTATAGACAGAGGTAGACTTGTGAGGCTTGTCTCTCTCCGACCAAAGACAGATGTCTGACATGTCTATCTGACCATAGACAGGTCCCATGGGTCTCCCTCAACTACAGACAGGCCTCACAAGTCTCCCGCTGACCACAGATAGGCCTCACAAGTCTGTCTCCATATATAAATATATTTATATATGTGCAACCTTTTTGTAACAATCAGGCAACCATTTTGCTACATTAAAATCTTGCTACATGGGTCAAGCGACAAAGAAGTCAACGCAATGGCACATAAGCAGGCCTCTCTTTCTCTGACCATAGGCACTAGGTAGCCCCAGCAGTGGCTCTCCAACCCCCATATAAAGGGAGGAGGGGGGTAGAGCCACATGATACACCACAGTGAAAATCTGACATTGCCATTCAAATCGTGTGGCTCTATTTTAAAACAGTGTGATCACTCCAAAATGTCATTATGTTCGTTTATACTTATTTTTGAGGCATGTGGCACACTTTGGTGCTGATCTGCGCATTTGTTTCCCTGGAAAACGGAGAATTTACATTTGAAGTGCTTCCAGACATTCTAAGCATTCGAGTTTGCTGGCAATGTAAATTCTCTGTTTTCCAGTAAACAAATGCGCAGATCAACCCCATAGTGTGCCACACGCCTCAAAACTAAGTATAAACGAATATGAAAACATTCTAGAGTGGCAACACTGTTGTAAAATAGAGCCACACGATTTGAATGGCAATGTCGGGTTTTCGCTGTGGTATGTCATGTGGGACTACGACCCCCCCCCCCCCCGCCCCTTCCCTTATCTGGGGGTTGGAGAACCACTGCTGGGACTAGGCACTAGGCAGGTCTGGCAAGTGAACTTCTGTCCGCAGTCAGGCCTCAAAACTTCCATCTGAAGGCCTCAGAACTCCACCTCTGACCATAAACAGGCCTGAAAAGTCTGCTCCTGTCTATAGACAGGTCGCAGAAGTCTCCATCTGACCATAGAGAGGCTTCACAAAAGTATCCATCTGACCACAGACTGGCCTAAAAGTTTCGGTTTCGCCAAAGACAGACCTCACAAGTCTCCCTCTGACTATAGACAGGCCTCACAAGTCTGTCACCATATATAAATATATTTATATATATGCAACCTTTTTGTAACAGTCAGGCAACCATTATTTTCGCTACATCAAAATCTTTCTACAAGGGTCGAGCGACAAAGAAGTCAACGCATTGGCACATAAGCAGTTTGCGTTTTTCTGATTAAATTCGTGTCCACAGACATGATAGACATGTCAGTGTGCCTCTAAAGTCTACTGCTGACCATAGACAGTCGTCATAAGTCTCCATTTTACCACAGACAAGCCTCACAAGTCTACCTCTGACCATACACATGCCTCAAAAGTCTACCTCTGACCATAGATGGGCCTCACAAGTATACCTCTGACCATAGACGGGCCTCACAAGTATACCTCTGACCATAGACGGGCCTCACAAGTCTACCTCTGACCATAGACGGGCCTCACAAGTATACCTCTGACCATAGACGGGCCTCACAAGTCTACCTCTGACCATACACAGGCCTCACAAGTCTACCTCTGACAATACACAGGCCTCACAAGTCTACCTCTGACTATAGACGGGCCTCACAAGTCTACCTCTGACTAAACACAAGCCTCACAAATTTACCTCTGACTATAGACGGGCCCCACAAGTCTACCTCTGACTATACACAAGCCTCACAAGTCTACCTCTGACTATAGACGGGCCTCACAAGTCTACCTCTGACTATACACAAGCCTCACAAATCTACCTCTGACCATACACAGGCCTCACAAGTCTACCTCTGACCATACACGGGCCTCACAAGTCTATTTCTGACCATACACAAGCCTCACAAGTCTACCTCTGACCATACACAGGCCTCACAAGTCTACCTCTGACTATGCACAAGCCGCACAAGTCTACCTCTGACCATAGACGGGCCTCACAAGTCTCCATCTGAATACAAAGAGGACTATAAAGTCTCCTTATAGAGAAGCCTCAGATGTCTCTTCATATATAAACATATGTATATATTTGTGACCTTTTTGTAACAATCAGACAACCATTTTACTTCATTAGCATTTTACTATATGGGTTGTGTGACAAACAAGTCAACTCAATGGAAACTAGCCATCACATGTCTCGTTCTTAACATAATCGAGCCACACTAGCTTCCCGTGGCCTCAAAAGTCATTGCTGAACATATACAGGCCTCATAATTCTCATGCTGACCATCAGCAGAACTCACAAGTCTCCCTCTGATCATATCCAGGATACACAAGTCTAAAGTGGCCTATAGACAGACCTCACAAGTATATTCCTGTCCATTGACAGGCCTCACAAATCTACCTCTGACCATAGGCAGGCCTCAATAGTCTGCACCTGAACAACATGATTCAAGTCTACTTCTGTCCATAGACAGGTCTCAGACGACTATCTCGTCACATTTTCCCTCGGAGCAAAGGCAGGTCTCACATTCTCCCTCCCACTATACATAGGCCTCACATATCTCCCTGTGACCATAGACAGGATTCACTTGTCTCCCTTCACCATAAACATGCCTCAGAATCCGCCAGATGACCACACACCTGCATCAAATGCTAATGTAACAAAATGGTTGTCTGATTGTTACAAAAAGGTTGTAAATATATAAATATGTTTATATATGAAAAGACATCTGAGGCTTGTCTACAAGGAGACTTTGGAGTCCTCTTTGTATTCAGATGGAGACTTGTGGGGCAAGTCTATGGTCAGATCGAGACTAGTGAGGCCTGTGTATAGACAGAGGTAGACTTGTGAGGCTTGTCTCTCTCCGACCAAAGACAGATGTCTGACGTGTCTATCTGACCCTCAACTACAGACAGGCCTCACAAGTCTCCTGCTGACCACAGATAGGCCTCACAAGTCTGTCTCCATATATAAATATATTTATATATGTGCAACCTTTTTGTAACAATCAGGCAACCATTTTGCTACATTAAAATCTTGCTACATATGTCAAGCGACAAAGAAGTCAACGCAATGGCACATAAGCAAGCCTCTCTTTCTCTGACCATAGGCACTAGGTAGCCCCAGCAGTGGCTCTCCAACCCCCATACACTGTATAAAGGGAGGAGGGGGGTAGAGCCGTATGATACACCACAGTGAAAATCTGACATTGCCATTCAAATCGTGTGGCTCTATTTTAAAACAGTGTGATCACTCCAAAGTGTTACTATGTTCGTTTATACTTATTTTTGAGGCATGTGGCACACTTTGGTGCTGATCTGCGCATTTGTTTCCCTGGAAAACGGAGAATTTACATTTGAAGTGCTTCCAGACATTCTAAGCATTCGAGTTTGCTGGCAATGTAAATTCTCTGTTTTCCAGTAAACAAATGCGCAGATCAACCCCATAGTGTGCCACACGCCTCAAAAGTAAGTATAAACGAATATGAAAACATTCTAGAGTGGCAACACTGTTGTAAAATAGAGCCACATGATTTGAATGGCAATGTCGGGTTTTCACTGTGGTGTGTTCTGTGGGTCTACGACCCCCCCCCCCCCCCCTTCCCTTATCTGGGGGTTGGAGAACCACTGCTGGGACTAGGCACTAGGCAGGTCTGGCAAGTGAACTTCTGTCCGCAGTCAGGCCTCAAAACTTCCATCTGAAGGCCTCAGAACTCCACCTCTGACCATAAACAGGCCTGAAAAGTCTGCTCCTGTCTATAGACAGGTCGCAGAAGTCTCCATCTGACCATAGAGAGGCTTCACAAAAGTATCCATCTGACCACAGACTGGCCTAAAAGTTTCGGTTTCGCCAAAGACAGACCTCACAAGTCTCCCTCTGACTATAGACAGGCCTCACAAGTCTGTCACCATATATAAATATATTTATATATATGCAACCTTTTTGTAACAGTCAGGCAACCATTATTTTCGCTACATCAAAATCTTTCTACAAGGGTCGAGCGACAAAGAAGTCAACGCATTGGCACATAAGCAGTTTGCGTTTTTCTGATTAAATTCGTGTCCACAGACATGATAGACATGTCAGTGTGCCTCTAAAGTCTACTGCTGACCATAGACAGTCGTCATAAGTCTCCATTTTACCACAGACAAGCCTCACAAGTCTACCTCTGACCATACACATGCCTCAAAAGTCTACCTCTGACCATAGATGGGCCTCACAAGTATACCTCTGACCATAGACGGGCCTCACAAGTATACCTCTGACCATAGACGGGCCTCACAAGTCTACCTCTGACCATAGACGGGCCTCACAAGTATACCTCTGACCATAGACGGGCCTCACAAGTCTACCTCTGACCATACACAGGCCTCACAAGTCTACCTCTGACAATACACAGGCCTCACAAGTCTACCTCTGACTATAGACGGGCCTCACAAGTCTACCTCTGACTAAACACAAGCCTCACAAATTTACCTCTGACTATAGACGGGCCCCACAAGTCTACCTCTGACTATACACAAGCCTCACAAGTCTACCTCTGACTATAGACGGGCCTCACAAGTCTACCTCTGACTATACACAAGCCTCACAAATCTACCTCTGACCATACACAGGCCTCACAAGTCTACCTCTGACCATACACGGGCCTCACAAGTCTATTTCTGACCATACACAAGCCTCACAAGTCTACCTCTGACCATACACAGGCCTCACAAGTCTACCTCTGACTATGCACAAGCCGCACAAGTCTACCTCTGACCATAGACGGGCCTCACAAGTCTCCATCTGAATACAAAGAGGACTATAAAGTCTCCTTATAGAGAAGCCTCAGATGTCTCTTCATATATAAACATATGTATATATTTGTGACCTTTTTGTAACAATCAGACAACCATTTTACTTCATTAGCATTTTACTATATGGGTTGTGTGACAAACAAGTCAACTCAATGGAAACTAGCCATCACATGTCTCGTTCTTAACATAATCGAGCCACACTAGCTTCCCGTGGCCTCAAAAGTCATTGCTGAACATATACAGGCCTCATAATTCTCATGCTGACCATCAGCAGAACTCACAAGTCTCCCTCTGATCATATCCAGGATACACAAGTCTAAAGTGGCCTATAGACAGACCTCACAAGTATATTCCTGTCCATTGACAGGCCTCACAAATCTACCTCTGACCATAGGCAGGCCTCAATAGTCTGCACCTGAACAACATGATTCAAGTCTACTTCTGTCCATAGACAGGTCTCAGACGACTATCTCGTCACATTTTCCCTCGGAGCAAAGGCAGGTCTCACATTCTCCCTCCCACTATACATAGGCCTCACATATCTCCCTGTGACCATAGACAGGATTCACTTGTCTCCCTTCACCATAAACATGCCTCAGAATCCGCCAGATGACCACACACCTGCATCAAATGCTAATGTAACAAAATGGTTGTCTGATTGTTACAAAAAGGTTGTAAATATATAAATATGTTTATATATGAAAAGACATCTGAGGCTTGTCTACAAGGAGACTTTGGAGTCCTCTTTGTATTCAGATGGAGACTTGTGGGGCAAGTCTATGGTCAGATCGAGACTAGTGAGGCCTGTGTATAGACAGAGGTAGACTTGTGAGGCTTGTCTCTCTCCGACCAAAGACAGATGTCTGACGTGTCTATCTGACCCTCAACTACAGACAGGCCTCACAAGTCTCCTGCTGACCACAGATAGGCCTCACAAGTCTGTCTCCATATATAAATATATTTATATATGTGCAACCTTTTTGTAACAATCAGGCAACCATTTTGCTACATTAAAATCTTGCTACATATGTCAAGCGACAAAGAAGTCAACGCAATGGCACATAAGCAAGCCTCTCTTTCTCTGACCATAGGCACTAGGTAGCCCCAGCAGTGGCTCTCCAACCCCCATACACTGTATAAAGGGAGGAGGGGGGTAGAGCCGTATGATACACCACAGTGAAAATCTGACATTGCCATTCAAATCGTGTGGCTCTATTTTAAAACAGTGTGATCACTCCAAAGTGTTACTATGTTCGTTTATACTTATTTTTGAGGCATGTGGCACACTTTGGTGCTGATCTGCGCATTTGTTTCCCTGGAAAACGGAGAATTTACATTTGAAGTGCTTCCAGACATTCTAAGCATTCGAGTTTGCTGGCAATGTAAATTCTCTGTTTTCCAGTAAACAAATGCGCAGATCAACCCCATAGTGTGCCACACGCCTCAAAAGTAAGTATAAACGAATATGAAAACATTCTAGAGTGGCAACACTGTTGTAAAATAGAGCCACATGATTTGAATGGCAATGTCGGGTTTTCACTGTGGTGTGTTCTGTGGGTCTACGACCCCCCCCCCCCCCCCTTCCCTTATCTGGGGGTTGGAGAACCACTGCTGGGACTAGGCACTAGGCAGGTCTGGCAAGTGAACTTCTGTCCGTAGTCAGGCCTCAAAACTTCCATCTGAAGGCCTCAGAACTCCACCTCTGACCATAAACAGGCCTGAAAAGTCTGCTCCTGTCTATAGAGAGGTCTAAGAAGTCTCCATCTGACCATAGAGAGGCTTCACAAAAGTATCCATCTGACCACAGACTGGCCTAAAAGTCTCCATTTCGCCAAAGACAGACCTCACAAGTCTCCCTCTGACTATAGACACGCCTCACAAGTCTGTCACCATACATAAATATATTTATATATATGCAACATTTTTGTAACAGTCAGACAACCATTTCGCTACATTAAAATCTTTCTACAAGGGTTGAGCGACAAAGAAGTCAACGCATTGGCACATAAGCAGTTTGCGTTTTTCTGATTAAATTCGTGTCCACAGACATGAGACATGTCAGTATGCTTCTAAAGTCTACTGCTGAAGACTGAAGACAGTCATCATAAGTCTCCATTTTACCACAGACAAGCCTCACAAGTCTACCTCTGACCATACACAGGCCTCACAAGTCTACCTCTGACCATAGACGGACCTCACAAGTATACCTCTGACCATAGACGGGCCTCACAAGTCTACCTCTGACCATACACAAGCCTCACAAGTCTACCTCTGACCATAGACGGGCCTCACAAGTCTATCTCTGACTATACACAAGCCTCACAAGTCTACCTCTGACTATACACAAGCCTCACAAGTCTACCTCTGACTATACACAAGCCTCACAAGTCTACCTCTGACCATAGACGGGCCTCACAAGTCTACCCCTGACTATACACAAGCCTCACAAGTCTACCTCTGACTATAGCCCCACAAGTCTACCTCTGACCATACACAGGCCTCACAAGTCTACCTCTGACTATAGCCTCACAAGTCTACCTCTGACCATACACATGCCTCACAAGTCTACCTCTGACTATACACAAGCCTCACAAGTCTACCTCTGATTATACACAGGCCTCACAAGTCTACCTCTGACTATAGCCTCACAAGTCTACCTCTGAATATACACAGGCCTCACAAGTCTACCTCTGACTATAGCCTCACAAGTCTATCTCTGACTATACACAAGCCTCACAAGTCTACCTCTGACTATAGCCTCACAAGTCTACCTCTGACTATAGCCTCACAAGTCTACCTCTGACTATACACAGGCCTCACAAGTCTACCTCTGACTATACACAAGCCTCACAAGTCTACCTCTGACTATAGCCTCACAAGTCTACCTCTGACTATAGCCTCACAAGTCTACCTCTGACCATAGACAAGCCTCATAAGTCTAACTCTGACTATACACAAGCCTCACAAGTCTACCTCTGACTATAGCCTCAAAAGTCTACCTCTGACCATAGACAAGCCTCATAAGTCTAACTCTGACTATACACAAGCCTCACAAGTCTACCTCTGACTATACACAGGCCTCACAAGTCTACCTCTGACCATACACAGGCCTCACAAGTCTACCTCTGACCATACACAAGCCTCACAGGTCTACCTCTGACTATACACAGGCCTCACAAGTCTACCTCTGACCATACACAAGCCTCACAGTCTACCTCTGACCATGCACAAGCCTCACAAGTCTACCTCTGACCATACACAGGCCTCACAAGTCTACCTCTGACCATAAACAGGCCTCACAAGTCTACCTCTGACTATACACAAGCCTCACAAGTCTACCTCTGACTATACACAGGCCTCACAAGTCTACCTCTGACCATACACAAGCCTCACAAGTCTACCTCTGATCATGCACAAGCCTCACAAGTCTACCTCTGACCATACACAGGCCTCACAAGTCTACCTCTGACCATACACAGGCCTCACAAGTCTACCTCTGACCATACACACGCCTCACAAGTCTACCTCTGACTATACAAAGGCCTCACAAGTCTAACTCTGACTATACACAAGTCTCACAAGTCTACCTCTGACTATACACAGGCCTCACAAGTCTACCTCTGACCATACACAAGCCTCGCAAGTCTACCTCTGACTATACACAGGCCTCACAAGTCTACCTCTGACCATAGACGGGCCTCACAAGTCTACCCCTGACTATACACAGGCCTCACAAGTCTACCTCTGACTATAGCCTCACAAGTCTACCTCTGACTATAGCCTCACAAGTCTACCTCTGACTATAGCCTCACAAGTCTACCTCTGACTATAGCCTCACAAGTCTACCTCTGAATATACACAAGCCTCACAAGTCTACCTCTGACTATACACAGGCCTCACAATTCTACCTCTGACTATACACAAGCCTCACAAGTCTACCTCTGACTATAGCCTCACAAGTCTACCTCTGACCATAGACAAGCCTCGTCAGTCTAACTCTGACTATACACAAGCCTCACAAGTCTACATCTGACTATACACAGGCCTCACAAGTCTACCTCTGACCATACACAGGCCTCACAAGTCTACCTCCGACTATACACAAGCCTCACAAGACTACCTCTGACTATAGCCTCACAAGTCTACTTCTGACTATACACAAGCTTCACAAGTCTACCTCTGACTATACACAGGCCACACAAGTCTACATCTGACTATACACAAGCCTCACAAGTCTACCTCTGACTATAGCCTCACAAGTTTACCTCAGACTATAGTTTCTCAAAAGTCTACTTCTGACTAAACACAAGCTTCACAAGTCTACCTCTGACCATACACAGGCCTCACAAGTCTACCTCTGACTATACACAGACCTCACAAGACTACCTCTGACTATAGCCTCACAAGTCTACTTCTGACTATACACAAGCTTCACAAGTCTACCTCTGACTATACACAAGCCTCACAAGTCTACTTCTGACTATACACAAGCCTCATAGGTCTACCTCTGACTATACACAAGCCTCACAAGTCTGCCTCTGACTATACACAGGCCTCACAAGTCTACCTCTGACTATAGACTCACAAGTCTACTTCTGACTATACACAGGCCTCACAAGTCTACCTCTGACCATACACAGGCCACACAAGTCTACCCATGACCATACACAAGCCTCACAAGTCTACCTCTGACCATAGACGGGCCTCACAAGTCTACCTCTGACTATACACAAGCCTCACAAGTCTACCTCTGACCATACACAGACCACACAAGTCTACCCCTGACCATACACAAGCCTCACAAGTCTACCTCTGACTATACACAAGCCTCATAGGTCTACCTCTGACTATACACAAGATTCACAAGTCTGCCTCTGACTATACACAGGCCTCACAAGTCTACCTCTGACTATAGACTCACAAGTCTACTTCTGACTATACACAGGCCTCACAAGTCTACCTCTGACTATACACGGGCTTCACAAGTCTAAATCTGACTATAGCCTCACAAGCCTACCTCTGACCATACACAAGCCTCACAAGTCTGCCTCTGACTATACACGGGCTTCACAAGTCTACCTCTGACTATAGCCTCACAAGCCTACCTCTGACCATACACAGACCACACAAGTCTACCCCTGACCATACACAAGCCTCACAAGTCTACCTCTGACTATACACAAGCCTCATAGGTCTACCTCTGACTATACACAAGATTCACAAGTCTGCCTCTGACTATACACAGGCCTCACAAGTCTACCTCTGACTATAGACTCACAAGTCTACTTCTGACTATACACAGGCCTCACAAGTCTACCTCTGACCATACACAAGCCTCGCAAGTCTACCTCTGACCATACACAAGCCTCACAAGTCTACCTCTGACTATACACAGGCCTCACAAGTCTACCTCTGACAATAGCCTCACAAGTCTACCTGTGACTATACACAGGCCTCACAAGTCTACCTCTGACTATAGCCTCACAAGTCTACCTCTGACCATACACAGGCCTCACAAGTCTACCTCTGACTATACACAAGCCTCACAAGTCTACCTCTGACTATACACAGGCCTCACAAGTCTACCTCTGACTATACACAAGCCTCACAAGTCTACCTCTGATTATACACAAGCCTCACAAGTCTACCTCTGACTATAGCCTCACAAGTCTACCTGTGACTATACACAGGCCTCACAAGTCTACCTCTGACTATAGCCTCACAAGTCTACCTCTGACCATAGCCTCACAAGTCTACTTCTGACTATAGCCTCACAAGTCTACCTCTGACTATACACAGGCCTCCCAAGTCTACCTCTGACCATACACAGGCCTCACAAGTCTACCTCTGACTATACACAAGCCTCACAAGTCTACCTCTGACCATACAAAAGCCTCACAAGTCTACCTCTGACCATAGACGGGCCTCACAAGTCTACCTCTGACTATAGCCTCACAAGACTACCTCTGACTATACACAGGCCTCACAAGTCTACCTCTGACCATACACAAGCCTCACAAGTCTACCTCTGACCATAGACGGGCCTCACAAGTCTACCTCTGACTATAGCCTCACAAGACTACCTCTGACTATACACAGGCCTCACAAGTCTACCTCTGACTATAGCCTCACAAGTCTACCTCTGACCATAGCCTCACAAGTCTACCTCTGACTATAGCCTCACAAGTCTACCTCTGACTATACACAGGCCTCACAAGTCTACCTCTGACCATACACAGGCCTCACAAGTCTACCTCTGACAATACACGGGCTTCACAAGTCTACCTCTGACTATAGCCTCACAAGTCTACCTCTGACTATAGCCTCACAAGTCTACCTCTGACTATACACAGGCCTCACACGTCTACCTCTGACCATACACAGGCCTCACAAGTCTACCTCTGACTATACACAAGCCTCACAAGTCTACCTCTGACTATACACAGACCTCACAAGTCTACCTCTGACCATACACAAGCCTCACAAGTCTACCTCTGACAATACACGGGCTTCACAAGTCTACCTCTGACCATAGACGGGCCTCACAAGTCTACCTCCGACTATACAAAAGCCTCACAAGTCTACCTCTGACTATAGCCTCACAAGTCTACCTCTGACTATACACAAGCCTCACAAGTCTACCACTGACTATAGCCTCACAAGTCTACCTCTGACTATAGCCTCACAAGTCTACCTCTGACTATACACAAGCCTCACAAGTCTACCTCTGACCATACACGGGCTTCACAAGTCTACCTCTGACTATAGACGGGCCTCACAAGTCTACCTCTGACTATAGACTGGGCTCACAAGTCTACCTCTGACTATACACAAGCCTCACAAGTCAACCTCTGACTATAGCCTCACAAGTCTACCTCTGACTATACACAAGCCTCACAAGTCTACCTCTGACTATACACAAGCCTCACAAGTCTACCTCTGACTATACACAGGCCTCACAAGTCTACCTCTGACTATAGCCTCACAAGTCTACCTCTGACTATAGCCTCACAAGTCTACCTCTGACTATACACAGGCCTCACAAGTCTACCTCTGACTATAGCCTCACAAGTCTACCTCTGAATATACACAAGCCTCACAAGTCTACCTCTGACTATACACAAGCCTCACAAGTCTACCTCTGACTATACACAAGCCTCACAAGTCTACCTCTGACTATACACAAGCCTCACAAGTCTACCTCTGACTATACACAAGCCTCACAAGTCTACCTCTGACTATAGCCTCACAAGTCTACCTCTGATTATACACAAGCC
The DNA here is from genome assembly GCA_949152475.1 of Terebella lapidaria. Classification (NCBI taxonomy): domain Eukaryota; kingdom Metazoa; phylum Annelida; class Polychaeta; order Terebellida; family Terebellidae; genus Terebella; species Terebella lapidaria. Next base: position 42,065 of record CASCJZ010000481.1, read on the forward strand.
TCACAAGTCTACCTCTGACTATACACAAGCCTCACAAGTCTACCTCTGACTATACACAAGCCTCACAAGTCTACCTCTGACTATACACAAGCCTCACAACTCTACCTCTGACTATACACAGGCCTCACAAGTCTACCTCTGACCATAGACAGGCCTCACAAGTCTACCTCTGACTATAGCCTCACAAGTCTACCTCTGACTATAGCCTCACAAGTCTACCTCTGACCATACACAAGCCTCATAAGTCTAACTCTGACTATACACAAGCCTCAAAAGTCTACCTCTGACTATAGCCTCACAAGTCTACCTCTGACTATAGCCTCACAAGTCTACCTCTGACTATAGCCTCACAAGTCTACCTCTGACCATACACAGGCCTCACAAGTCTACCTCTGACTATATACAGGCCTCACAAGTCTACCTCTGACTATACACAAGCCTCACAAGTCTATTTCTAACTATACACAAGCCTCACAAGTCTACTTCTAACTATACACAAGCCTCACAAATCCACCTGTGACTATAGACGGGCCTCACAAGTCTACCTCTGACTATAGCCTCACAAGTCTACCTCTGACCATACACAAGCCTCACAAGTCTACCTCTGACTATAGACGGGCCTCACAAGTCTACCTCTGACTATACACAAGCCTCACAAGTCTACCTCTGACTATATACAGGCCTCACAAGTCTACCTCTGACTATAGCCTCACAAGTCTACCTCTGATTATACACAAGCCTCACAAGACTACTTCTAACTACACACAAGCCTCACAAATCTACCTGTGACTATAGACGGGCCTCACAAGTCTACCTCTGACTATAGCCTCACAAGTCTACCTCTGACTATTCACAGGCCTCACAAGTCTACCTCTGACTATAGCCTCACAAGTCTACCTCTGACTATAGCCTCACAAGTCTACCTCTGACTATACACAGGCCTCACAAGTCTACCTCTGACTATACACAAGCCTCACAAGTCTACCTCTGACTATAGCCTCACAAGTCTACCTCTGACCATACACAGGCCTCACAAGTCTACCTCTGACCATACATAGGCCTCACAAGTCTACCTCTGACTATACACAAGCCTCACAAGTCTACCTCTGACTATATACAGGCCTCACAAGTCTACCTCTGACTATATACAGGCCTCACAAGTCTACCTCTGATTATACACAAGCCTCACAAGACTACTTCTAACTATACACAAGCCTCACAAATCTACCTGTGACTATAGACGGGCCTCACAAGTCTACCTCTGACTATAGCATCACAAGTCTACCTCTGACTATTCACAGGCCTCACAAGTCTACCTCTGACTATAGCCTCACAAGTCTACCTCTGACTATAGCCTCACAAGTCTACCTCTGACTATACACAGGCCTCACAAGTCTACCTCTGACTATACACAAGCCTCACAAGTCTACCTCAAACTATAGCCTCACAAGTCTACCTCTGACCATACACAGGCCTCACAAGTCTACCTCTGACCATACACAGGCCTCACAAGTCTACCTCTGACCATACACAGGCCTCACAAGTCTACCTCTGACTATAGACGGGCCTCACAAGTCTACGTCTGACCATACACGGGTCTCACAAGTCTACCTCTGACTATACACAGGCCTCACAAGTCTACCTCTGACTATACACAGGCCTCACAAGTCTACCTCTGACCATACACAGGCCTCACAAGTCTACATCTGACTATACACAAGCCTCACAAGTCTACCTCTGACTATAGCCTCACAAGTCTACCTCTGACCATAGACGGACCTCACAAGTCTACCTCTGACTATACACAAGCCTCACAAGTCTACCTCTGACGATACACAGGCCACACAAGTCTACCTCTGACTATACACAGGCCACACAAGTCTACCCCTGACCATACACAAGCCTCACAAGTCTACCTCTGACTATAGCCTCACAAGTCTACCTCTGACCATACACAGGCCACACAAGTCTACCCCTGACCATACACAAGCCTCACAAGTCTACCTCTGACTATACACAGGCCTCACAAGTCTACCTCTGACTATACACAAGCCTCACAAGTCTACCTCTGACTATACACAGGCCACACAAGTCTACCCCGGACTATACACAAGCCTCACAAGTCTACCTCTGACTATAGCCTCACAAGTCTACCTCTGACCATACACAGGCCACACAAGTCTACCCCTGACCATACACAAGCCTCACAAGTCTACCTCTGACTATACACAGGCCTCACAAGTCTACCTCTGACTATAGCCTCACAAGTCTACCTCTGACCATACACAGGCCACACAAGTCTACCCCTGACCATACACAAGCCTCACAAGTCTACCTCTGACTATACACAGGCCTCACAAGTCTACCTCTGACTATACACAAGCCTCACAAGTCTACCTCTGACTATACACAGGCCACACAAGTCTACCCCGGACTATACACAAGCCTCACAAGTCTACCTCTGACTATACACAGGCCACACAAGTCTACCTCTGACCATACACAAGCCTCACAAATCTACCTCTGACCATACACAGGCCTCACAAGTCTACCTCTGACTATACACAAGCCTCACAAGTCTACCTCTGACCATAGACGGACATCACAAGTCTACCTCTGACTATACACAAGCCTCACAAGTCTACCTCTGACCATACACAGGCCTCACAAGTCTACCTCTGACCATGGACGGGCCTCACAAGTCTACCTCTGACCATACACAAGCCTCACAAGTCTACCTCTGACCATACACAGGCCTCACAAGTCTACCTCTGACCATAGACGGGCCTCACAAGTCTACCTCTGACCATAGACGGGCCTCACAAGTCTACCTCTGACCATACACAGGCCTCACAAGTCTACCTCTGACTATACACAAGCCTCACAAGTCTACCTCTGACCATAGACAGGCCTCACAAGTCTACCTCTGACCATACACAGGCCTCACAAGTCTACCTCTGACCATACACAAGCCTACCTCTGACCATACACAGGCCTCACAAGTCTACCTCTGACTATACGCAAGCCTCACAAGTCTACCTCTGACCATAGACGGGCCTCACAAGTCTCCATCTGAATACAAAGAGGACTATAAAGTCTCCTTATTGAGGAGCCTCAGATGTCTCTTCATATATAAACATATGTATATATTTACAACCTTTTTGTAACAATCAGACAACCATTTTACTTCATTAGCATTTTACTATATGGGTTGTGTGACAAACAAGTCAACTCAATGGAGACTAGCCATCACATGTCTCGTTCTTAATATAATCGAGCCACACTAGCTTCCCGTGGCCTCAAAAGTCATTGCTGAACATATACAGGCCTCATAATTCTCATGCTGACCATCAGCAGTACTCACAAGTCTCCTTCTGATCATATCCAGGTATATTCCTGTCCATTGACAGGCCTCACAAATCTACCTCTGACCATAGGCAGGCCTCAATAGTCTGTACCTGAACAACATGATTCAAGTCTACTTCTGTCCATAGACAGGTCTCAGACGACTATCTTGTCACATTTTCCCTCAGAGCAATGGTAGGTCTCACATTTTCCCTCCCACTATACATAGGCCTCACATATCTCCCTGTGACCATAGACAGGATTCACTTGTCTCCCTTCACCATGAACAGGCCTCAGAATTCGCCATATGACCACACACCTGCTTCAAAGGCTTCCTCTGACCACAGACAGGCCTCACAAGTCAAATCTGACAACAGGCAGGTCACACAAGTTTCTCTCTGACCACAACTTACCTATTATGCACATGTACGAACAAAATACAAGCATTCTGGATATTCCACCTACCATCATTTAGACTACAGAGGCTAATTTTAAACAGTTGAGGTCATACGTTGCCTTTGGGCTTAATTACTCTTCTGATGTCAAGTTCAAGGTCACTAAAAGCTGTACCATACGCGGATTCCCATATATTCATAATACAAACCTATGCTCCATATATTTGTTTAAGCATTTTGTCTCCAGAGACCAATCCACAGATCTCAGATCTCAGATCAGATGTGACCTTGAGATGTAGCACTCAAGGCCACCTGAGGTCAAGTTCAAGGTCACCAAAAGGTTCACCATATATGACTAGTCACTACAAACCTAAGCTCTATGATATGATCAAGCGTTTTCATTCCAGAGGCCAATTTGTGGATTTCAGACCATTTTGGAATGGCTATTTGACCTTTCAAGGTCGTCGAAGGTCAAATTCAAGGTCACCACTCAAATCGCCATATATGACTACCAATTTGAATGTACCATTATTTAAGCTCATCTTCAAGTGTTCTATGTGAACACAGGTACAGTGTAGCAGCTCCCATTGAAATAAAGAAAAAATACAAAAAAAAGTTCAAAAAAGTTCTTCTTTCAGTTTTTTCACTGACCCACCAGGAAACTCCGACTGCCGGCAACACGCAGACCAGCGATTTAAGGACAACGAAAAATTTGCCTGTAAACAAAAAAGCTAAAAATGTGGATGACGACGACGGAGGCAACGCCATGGCGCCAATTAGTTTATCGGATCATAGGTTCGGGAACTTAAATATGAACAAACCTATTTCTCGTGATGTGAACTTCGAACGTAAACCATCTCTATCCAGCCCGAGATTCATCTACACCATTTGACAGTTTCATCCTGATCACGCTTCTGCATCAGGGACTGGAAAAAAATTCATGAAAGTAAATTCATATTAGACATTAAAGCCTACATGTCATGTACATGCAGAGGCCTTGTCTATTCCCATACTCTGTATTCTTTTTCTTTGTTTTTTAATTGTAAAAATGGAAGGTATAGTTTGAAATGTGTGACTGTTTGGTACATATCTGTTTGGTACACTTTTATTCTGATTTGGGTGTATGACTAAGATCTGAATCCAAAGTGCTTCCAATTTTTACAACCCATGCTTTGATCCAAACCCCCTTCATCTTATAAACATACTAATAACTTCTGGGCAGTTATGTAAGAAACTAATTAATCATTTTAGTCGATCATTGGGTGGTTGAATTGAACCAATTCATCAAAGATGAAATTGGAACCAATTACTAGTACCAATCCAACACTAGTTCTAATAGGCTAATTTCAGCACAAAGTGTCCTCATTCAGGGGTCATGATCTTACCATAATAAGTACCATGTGAAATATAATGAAAAGCAGTTGAAATATGCAACCTGTGGAGCGTTCACAAGAAAATCTCTGCAACAATTTAGTTTCTTACCTCTTGTCGAGCAGTTAAACTGGCCTTCAGCTGAAAAAAAGGTTGAAAACTTTTAAAGAACAAATGAAGATGACCAGTTTTCATAAGGCCTAACAGAAAATTAGCTCAAAGGCTGAAATAGGTTACCAGACAATTTCAGTTTGAAACATTGCCGGTGAGATAATACCTTGAGATTAATTGCTTACGTCATCTCGGGTCGAGTTCAAGGTCACTGAAGCTGCATGGTAAATAGCTTCCTATAGGCTAGTTTTACACATTTATAGAAGTCATACGTGACCTTTGGAGTTATTATTCTTCTAGTGTCAAGTTCAAGGCCACCAAAAGCTGTGATGTACATGTCTTCATATATGTTCATAGTACAAACCTAAGCTCTGCCCACTTGTGTAAGCATTTTGTCTGCAGAGCCCATTTTACAGATCTCAGATTAGATAGGACCTTGAGATTTAGCACTCAAGGTTATCTGAGGTCAAGTTCAAGGTCACCAAAAGTTGCGCCTTATATGACTTCATATGTGCTCATAATACAAACCTAAGCTCAATGAGCAAGCGTTTTCACTCCAGAGGCCAATTTGTGGATTTCAGGCCATTTTGGGATGGCCGTTTTGACCTTCCAAGGTCATCAAAGGTCAAATTCACGGTCACCAAAAGTTGCGCCATATATGACTCCCTATATGCTCATAATACAAACCTAAGCTCTATGATCAAGCGTTTTCACTCCATCAAAATGTATTTCACTCCAGAGGCCAATTTGTGGATTTCAGGCAAATATATCTGCAAAATATAATCATAGCCAGTTAAAGTCCCTTAATTGGTTGATGAAATGTTTTATAGAATAATTGGCCTGATTTGGCCAGCATATAATATTCCGATCATATGGAGCTGACAAATCGTCCATAACACGCCCCAAGGACCCTGCAGTGAAGTTTGAGCATGATAGTTTGATAAAAACAAAGTTGTGAACGAAAAAAAATACATTAGCGCTAATGTAAACATAGTTCTGTGTGTCACGGAGATTAGCACAGAGCTGAATTTGCATGTTCTGTCGTTACGTGTTAATTTTACCGGTATGTACTCAAATAAAAAAAGTTGGGCTCAAGTTTATCATAACACATTGTCTCTACACTGGCTATGGACAAAAAAGCTGGTAATTTCTGTAAATTTCTTGTTTTTTGCATGACCACCACTGCATGGGAACGCTTCATGCGAAATTCAGTGAAAATTCGGACATTTGGTCTCCAGTTTTGCCTAAATATGTGGACGCAGGGCAGGAGTTACTGTGTCCATCTGGATTATCTAGGCACCTATTGATCAGTTTTATGCCAAAAACCGGGAACCGATTATGGAACTTTAAATGTCCCAAATATCGCCACAAGCTAGAATATCGATTCCATGACCATTTATATATTCTGCTGCAGAAACAAAAAAATTTGCCCAAGGGCTCAAATAGGTTACCGGACAATTTCAGTTTGAATCATTGCAGGTGAGATAATACCTTGAGATTAATTGCTCAAGTCATCTAGGGTCGAGTTCGAGGTCACTGAAGCTGCATGGTAAATAGCTTCCTACATGTATAGGCTAGTTTTAACCTTTGAACTTTATTTATTTTACAACAATTGATGAACAAGCATCAGCTTATATTACCATCTCTTGTTGGCTCGGATCTTGGCGTAAGGGTGGTCATTAGTGTGGGAGGAAACCAGAGAACCTGGTGAAAACCCACTTGCCCGGTTTGGCGACCACATACCACCTCACATACTGCCGAGGCCGGGGATCGAACCCGTGCCTAAACCGACTACATTGGTGAGAAGTCAGCCCACATACGAACTGAGCTAACCGGGCAACCAGTTTTACACTTTTATAGAGGTAATATGCGACCTTTGGAGTTATTATTCTTCTGATGTCAAGTTCAAGGCCACCAAAGGCTGTGATGTACATGTCTTCATATATGTTCATGGTACAAACCTCATATATGTTCATAGTACAAACCTAAGCTCTGCCCACTTGTGTAAGCATTTCGTCTGCAGAACCCATATATGACTTCCTATATGCTCTTAACTCTTTCACCACTGAATAAAATTTTCAGGAATCGGCTGTCCCCTGAATTATTTTGGTGAAAATTTAACAAAATGATTCTGAGCTAATCATGTTCGTATGTCGAGCAAAAAAGCTTTCTGTGATTGAAACTTTAGATGTTAAATATACCATGGCCTAACTTCCAGAATAATTTTCGTTACCCCAGATGGTTACCATGGCAACGAGTGCGTATCAACCGATGAAATATAGGACAACATCAATATATTTGCAACTCTGTGATGCCTACACCATGTACACTTTAAGTTTAGTACTTATAATAGACCAACACATTAAATAGATACAGCTAATAATTTTCTGATCAATACATTACCATTCCAATATTCTGATTTACCAAAATATACCAATATTTTGAATGCAAAAATATATTTGATTCTTAGGTGAAAATTACCGAAAAAAACATGACCAAAACACGGATTTGAACCATTTCTCTGGGACCCTGCAATCTCTGGGCGCTTACATACAGCCAGTTGGGGAAAGTGGCAAATTTGGGGACTCTTGGGGGAGTTGTTAAATTTGACAACAGTACACAACCCGGGGGTTGTTAAATTTGGGTACAAAAACTAGACGTCAAGGCCTAAAGATGCCTTGGAGGCATTTCGGTGTGATGATTAATTTATAATATATACTAGATATCGACGAAAACGAAAAATGCCGACTCGGCAAAAAAATTTCGGGTCAAGGTCAAAGTTCATCCATAATACCAATTAGACATGTTTGTCTAGGGCGACGAGTTCAAAAATAACGTCCGTTTCGCTCTACGAAGCACCGTTTCCGAGATATCGACGAAAACGAGAAATGCCGACTCGGCAAAAAAATTTCGGGTCAAGGTCAAAGTTCATCCATAATACCCCTTAGACATGTTTGTCTAGGGCGACGAGTCCGAAAATAACGTCCGTTTCGCTCTACGAAGCACCGTTTCCGAGATATCGACGAAAACAAAAAATGCCGACTCGGCAAAAAAATTTCGGGTCAAGGTCAAAGTTCATCAATAATACCCCTTAGACAAGTTAGTCTAGAGCGACGAGTCTGAAAATAACGTCCGTTTCGCTCTACGACGCACCGTTTCCGAGATATCAACGAAAACGAAAAATGCCGACTCGGCAAAAAAAAATTGGGTCAAGGTCAATCTTCATCCATAATACCCCTTAGACATGTTTGTCTAGGGCGACGATTCCGAAAATAACGTCCGTTTCGCTCTACGAAGCACCGTTTCCGAGATATCGACGAAAACGAAAAATGCCCACTCGGCAAAAAAATTTCGGGTCAAGGTCAAAGTTCATCCATAATACCATCTAGACATGTTAGTCTAGGGCGACGAGTCCGAAAATAACGTCCGTTTCGCTCTACGACGCACCGTTTCCGAGATATCGACGAAAACGAAAAATGCCGACTCGGCAAAAAAATTCAAGGTCAAGGTCAAAGTTCATCCATAATACCCTTTAGACATGTTTGTCTAGGGCGACAAGTCCGAAAATAACGTCCGTTTCGCTCTACGACACACCGTTTCCGAGATATCGACGAAAACGAAAAATGCCGACTCGGCAAAAAAATTTCGGGTCAAGGTCAAAGTTCATACATAATACCCTTTAGACATGTTTGTCTAGGGCGACAAGTCCGAAAATAACGTCCGTTTCGCTCTACGACACACCGTTTCTGAGATATCGACGAAAACGAAAAATGCCGACTCGGCAAAAAAATTCAAGGTCAAGGTCAAAGTTCATCCATAATACCCTTTAGACATGTTTGTCTAGGGCGACAAGTCCGAAAATAACGTCCGTTTCGCTCTACGACACACCGTTTCCGAGATATCGACGAAAACAAAAAATGCCGACTCGGCAAGAAAATTCAAGGTCAAGGTCAAAGTTCATCCATAATACCCCTTAGACAGGTTTGTCTAGGGCGACGAGTCCGAAAATAACGTCCGTTTCGCTCTACGACACACCGTTTCCGAGATATGCAGGATGCCTCATGGATGACTCAGCAAAAAATTATTTTGACCTCTAGGTCAAAGGTCGTTTGACGTATCGATCCCAAAATCAATAGGGTTCTTCCCTGTTGATATATAAACCTCCGTGCAAAATTCTGCAACTATTGCCTGAATATTTTTCGAGTTATCGTCCGGAAACCAAGTTTCAAGATCAGCCTCAATTTCATCCTCAAGGACCTCACGGACCTCGGAGCCGGATCAAAAAAAAATAATACACCCTAGAGATGTTTGTCTAGGGCGACGAGTCCGAAAATAACGTCCGTTTCGCTCTACGATGCACGGTTTCTGAGATATGCAGGAAGCCTCAAGGATGAATCAGCAAAAAATTATTTCGACCTCTAGGTCAAAGGTCGTTTGACGGATCGATCCCAAAATCAATAGGGTTCTTCCCTGGTGGCATATAAACCTCCATGCAGAGTTCTGCAACTATTGCGTAAATATTTTTCCAGTTATCGTCCGGAAACCAAGTCTCAAAATTAGCCTTGATTTCATCCTCACGGACCTCGGATCTGGCTCAAAAAGAATAGGGTTCTTCCACATATCATTTCTGACTTGTGGTGAAAATTTGACGAGGATCCGTCAAGGCAATCTAAAGTTATCGTCCGGAAACCAAAAGTGGCGGAAGAAGAAAAAAAAAAAAAAAAAAAAAAAAAATTCTGCTAAAACTATAAAGGCATTTCTGCCGAAATGCCTTAATAAACTTTTCCCTTTTATGGAGAAATTAGTGCGTGGTGCATTACTTTCCCCCGTTTAACTAAAAATACTGGTCCAACACACATTAATCATGTTAATTAGCCAAATATCCCAGGTTTTGGGTGCAGCATTGGATGCGCCTGGACTACAGTACTGATTTCGCAAAACCTCACTAGCCATGCGAATGCTACATGCTAAATGCTAGGCCATGCGATTACGTGCGACTTGATGCTAGCATCAGATCGCATGGTGCGACCAGTGGGCGGGATGCCATCGCATCAGGCGGCCGTCTTAGTTGAACAGGCGAGCATTGTCTCGCACAGATGCGCGCATCCTTTATTTCGGATGCAAATACTGACTTTAATATGAACTGAAATGAAACACTGCATTTTCCCATACGATCTACATGATACAGACTGTTTATAAACCACTCGACCATGTGTTTGCGAGCATATGCGAGCATATAATGGCCTTCACAAAAAATGCGAAATGCGAAATGCTTTTAGTGCACCACAGTGCCAAGAAGCAATGCTAGCATCGAGGGATGCTCGCATACACAATGCTAGCATCAAATCGCATGATGCTACGTCAGGCGAAGTTGGGCGAACACGTGCTAAATGCCAGGTGTCCCATGCTGGCATTTTGGTGAGGTTTTGCGAAATCAGTACTGTAAGCGGGGTCGGCAGTCTTCGATGCCTGTGAATTCCTGACGGGCTCGTGAATTATTTGCACGAATTCACGGCATCTCATTTGTTAACCTATACATAATCTTGCACAAATTATACACTCATTTTGTGATTTCATTAGATGACCATAGATAATGAGATAATTCAGTTAAAACAATTTTTCTGATATTTGTCTTTTGCCATGTACCCAAATTTAACAACCCCCGGTATCCAAATTTAGGGACTGTTGTCGAATTTGACAAAAACATGACCAAAACACGGATTTGAACCATTTCTCTGGGACCCTGCAATCTCTGGGCGCTTACATACAGCCAGTTGGGGAAAGTGGCAAATTTGGGGACTCTTGGGGGAGTTGTTAAATTTGACAACAGTACACAACCCGGGGGTTGTTAAATTTGGGTACAAAAACTAGACGTCAAGGCCTAAAGATGCCTTGGAGGCATTTCGGTGTGATGATTAATTTATAATATATACTAGATATCGACGAAAACGAAAAATGCCGACTCGGCAAAAAAATTTCGGGTCAAGGTCAAAGTTCATCCATAATACCAATTAGACATGTTTGTCTAGGGCGACGAGTTCAAAAATAACGTCCGTTTCGCTCTACGAAGCACCGTTTCCGAGATATCGACGAAAACGAGAAATGCCGACTCGGCAAAAAAATTTCGGGTCAAGGTCAAAGTTCATCCATAATACCCCTTAGACATGTTTGTCTAGGGCGACGAGTCCGAAAATAACGTCCGTTTCGCTCTACGAAGCACCGTTTCCGAGATATCGACGAAAACAAAAAATGCCGACTCGGCAAAAAAATTTCGGGTCAAGGTCAAAGTTCATCAATAATACCCCTTAGACAAGTTAGTCTAGAGCGACGAGTCTGAAAATAACGTCCGTTTCGCTCTACGACGCACCGTTTCCGAGATATCAACGAAAACGAAAAATGCCGACTCGGCAAAAAAAAATTGGGTCAAGGTCAATCTTCATCCATAATACCCCTTAGACATGTTTGTCTAGGGCGACGATTCCGAAAATAACGTCCGTTTCGCTCTACGAAGCACCGTTTCCGAGATATCGACGAAAACGAAAAATGCCCACTCGGCAAAAAAATTTCGGGTCAAGGTCAAAGTTCATCCATAATACCATCTAGACATGTTAGTCTAGGGCGACGAGTCCGAAAATAACGTCCGTTTCGCTCTACGACGCACCGTTTCCGAGATATCGACGAAAACGAAAAATGCCGACTCGGCAAAAAAATTCAAGGTCAAGGTCAAAGTTCATCCATAATACCCTTTAGACATGTTTGTCTAGGGCGACAAGTCCGAAAATAACGTCCGTTTCGCTCTACGACACACCGTTTCCGAGATATCGACGAAAACGAAAAATGCCGACTCGGCAAAAAAATTTCGGGTCAAGGTCAAAGTTCATACATAATACCCTTTAGACATGTTTGTCTAGGGCGACAAGTCCGAAAATAACGTCCGTTTCGCTCTACGACACACCGTTTCCGAGATATCGACGAAAACGAAAAATGCCGACTCGGCAAAAAAATTCAAGGTCAAGGTCAAAGTTCATCCATAATACCCTTTAGACATGTTTGTCTAGGGCGACAAGTCCGAAAATAACGTCCGTTTCGCTCTACGACACACCGTTTCCGAGATATCGACGAAAACGAAAAATGCCGACTCGGCAAGAAAATTCAAGGTCAAGGTCAAAGTTCATCCATAATACCCCTTAGACAGGTTTGTCTAGGGCGACGAGTCCGAAAATAACGTCCGTTTCGCTCTACGACACACCGTTTCCGAGATATGCAGGATGCCTCATGGATGACTCAGCAAAAAATTATTTTGACCTCTAGGTCAAAGGTCGTTTGACGTATCGATCCCAAAATCAATAGGGTTCTTCCCTGTTGATATATAAACCTCCGTGCAAAATTCTGCAACTATTGCCTGAATATTTTTCGAGTTATCGTCCGGAAACCAAGTTTCAAGATCAGCCTCAATTTCATCCTCAAGGACCTCACGGACCTCGGAGCCGGATCAAAAAAAAATAATACACCCTAGAGATGTTTGTCTAGGGCGACGAGTCCGAAAATAACGTCCGTTTCGCTCTACGATGCACGGTTTCTGAGATATGCAGGAAGCCTCAAGGATGAATCAGCAAAAAATTATTTCGACCTCTAGGTCAAAGGTCGTTTGACGGATCGATCCCAAAATCAATAGGGTTCTTCCCTGGTGGCATATAAACCTCCATGCAGAGTTCTGCAACTATTGCGTAAATATTTTTCCAGTTATCGTCCGGAAACCAAGTCTCAAAATTAGCCTTGATTTCATCCTCACGGACCTCGGATCCGGCTCAAAAAGAATAGGGTTCTTCCACATATCATTTCTGACTTGTGGTGAAAATTTGACGAGGATCCGTCAAGGCAATCTAAAGTTATCGTCCGGAAACCAAAAGTGGCGGAAGAAGAAAAAAAAAAAAAAAAAAAAAAAAAATTCTGCTAAAACTATAAAGGCATTTCTGCCGAAATGCCTTAATAAACTTTTCCCTTTTATGGAGAAATTAGTGCGTGGTGCATTACTTTCCCCCGTTTAACTAAAAATACTGGTCCAACACACATTAATCATGTTAATTAGCCAAATATCCCAGGTTTTGGGTGCAGCATTGGATGCGCCTGGACTAAGCGGGGTCGGCAGTCTTCGATGCCTGTGAATTCCTGACGGGCTCGTGAATTATTTGCACGAATTCACGGCATCTCATTTGTTAACCTATACATAATCTTGCACAAATTATACACTCATTTTGTGATTTCATTAGATGACCATAGATAATGAGATAATTCAGTTAAAACAATTTTTCTGATATTTGTCTTTTGCCATGTACCCAAATTTAACAACCCCCGGTATCCAAATTTAGGGACTGTTGTCGAATTTGACAACAGTCCCCAAATTTGTCACTTTCCCCAACTGCATACAGCTCCATCTCAAGTACAGACAAACAAATAAAATAAGTCTATATAACATATTATAACAGAGCATCGGTGCCCCGTCACGTATTTTTGTTTACAGCGCATAACAGTGCTCGGCCTCTCAAAATCAGTCTCAAATAATAATAGATCTAGTCTATGTCTCAAAGCTGTACAGACCGGCATTTGCGACTGCTCTTCTTGTTGCCGGCAGAGTTATGACAACAACATCGTAACATGTGTGGTTGTTTACGTTTTCGTAGCCTAGACGTCTAGTTCTAGTTCTATATAACAGT
>CASCJZ010000483.1:0-14385 GCA_949152475.1 Terebella lapidaria
ACACTACAATAAAGAGTAATCCTGCCCAAATAGCACATATACGAATAACCTTATCAATGGGTCCCTCTTCCATGGTCCATAGTGGAACTGATTGGTCTCCTGAGATTACTTATCCCATCCTTCACTCCAGGTACCCCAAGATCTCATTCCTAAATAAAGCCAGACATATCGATAAAGAGTATAACCATTAATCAAACTTAAAGTAGGCACAGATTTGAATAATATCAAGGATTTTTATCAAAAACAACAGCTCTTTTCGGAGCAAAACTGGAAGAACAAATAAAATGAGCATACATGCTGATATTAACTGAAGCCAATAGGTTGGTTCCACTATGCAGTGACCATAGGAGAGAGTTTGAGTCGAGTCAGAACACTGAGTACATGAAGAAAAAGTCTAAGCAGAACAGGTTAAGCAAGGTGCAATACACATACTTAAATATACAGCTATAGCAATTTCTAAAAATTTAAATATTAGAACCATAATAATCAACAATCATTTGGTTACTACTTCCTTTCTGACTTTCCTTTGATACATTTCAATGACAGTTTTCATTTATTTTTCCTTCTCAAGCAAATCTTGAATTTATTTCACCAGCTTGTCGTTATGAAATTCTCGTTTCTTATAATCTACAACTAGTTCTTGGCTATTCACTATTTCTGTCTGTTGCTTAGCGTCCTGGATTTCCAGTCGGAGCTTTTAGCAGTGCTCTTTGATTCCATTGATTTCTGTCCTGAGAGTTTGAAATGCAGAGTCTAACTTACCAGCTGTTTGTTTTAGGTTTCCTTGCATTTTTTCCACAAATACTAACTTCTACCTTGTGTGGGTTTAAAATTTGCACCATTGAAGTAGTTTTTTTCTTCAGTTTGTGCAAGTCTTCATTCCTTTCTTCGATTTTCTCATTCAAAGTCTATATTATTATATGGCTACCTGATTTTAAATTTTTAATTGTTCAAAGTCGATTAAATGCAACCCCTCAGCTAATTCTTCCTTCTTCTTCAAAATTTTTTGATTTTTTGCAAGAGAGTTTCTTGCTTTTAAAATTTCTAGTCTTAAATTTTGTAATTATTAAGTAACTTTATTTTATCTTTCCTCCCACTCTTGTATTTTTTGGGGTTTAATAGGTTGGTCTGATCTGGAGTATGTTGCTTTTTTAGCAACTTCCCTTTTAAGATCCTGGAAAACTGATCTGATTTCATTACATTTGGATTGTTTTTAGCTGAGTTTATTTTGCAGTTCTAGTGACATTCTATTGTATCTGTCTTGAGTTTGCTGGAGTTCTACTCTGGTTTGGTGAACTTGTGCCAATATATTCAAATACTTATGTTAATTCATTGATGTTTCTGATTGCTTATCTAATTTGATGCTGTTTTTATCTCTTAGCTCCTTAATTTTCCGCTGCATAATGCGATTATGGTCTATTAGTTGATCATATGTGTTTTTGGCCTCTCCAATTGCCATTTGGAGTTCTTCCTTAATTTATTTCTAGATCAGTAATATTGTACATTAGAGTTCATTTGCTATTTGAGACCTAATTCTCCCTTTTAAGCATCTTCATCCTCAAATTCATCTTCTTCTTCCATTTTACTTGATTCCTACTCAACTGATTCTTGTTTGGCTTCCTCAGCATACTGCTGCTCTCGATTGAGGGAGGTGGGAATTATGGACATTTGCTCTGCATTTTCACTCCTATAATATGATAACCGTACTATTATGCATCCATACACTATTTATAGTACCGAAAGTATGCTTTGTCTGGGTACTATATGAATAATGAAACCAGTCTTTTCTTTAAATGCTTGAAATATGCTCGATCTTTATCTTTATCCTTTCTTGGCTTTCTATAGGCTATTGAGTCAGGGTTATCTCTGACATACATCTATATCCATCTTCTTTCCTTCCAATTCTTGTTCAATTCTAGGAATACAGTGAACTCTCTTGTACTCCTAATAAATTCTATCTTATCATACAGAACTGAGCATATTTCCTGATAACTGCTATTAAACACCTTAACTCCACATTATACCTGTGTTTGCATCCAGCATTTTGCCCCTTACTTCTACAAGATCTCCTTCACAGTCATCAATGGAGACGATAGTCAATTATCTTTGTGCAATTAGCAGTACTACCACAATGGTGGATTAATTTCCAGCTAGTCCCATCCCAACATGTGTACTATTACTGTCCATGATGACATCCCTCTCCTTATCCATTTACAAAAACAAGTAACCAGTCTCTATAAAGAAGTTTTCTGTATAGTTTTTGGTAATTGTCATTTCTTCTTCATAATTAGATATAAGCTCACATGTTTTAAATTATATGTCCATCCGTTCTTGCTCAATGAGTCTCTTAAGGTATCCTTGGTTAGTTTCACCAGATTTTAATGAAGATGCATATTGCATAGCTATTGATGAAAGTGTTATTATCCTCATAAATAAGATCTCTTCCCTCTGACTGTCTCTCCTTGTTGATATTGTACATAATTTTAGCCTTAACTTTGGTCATTCGATCTAGATCTCTTTAAAAAGACATATCTGGATCATACTAGTTGTCTTCTGTATAGTGATCAATTATGATGTTCTTCTTCTTGTCCCTCAACCTCTTCCATGTCATAATTTTCTTCTGGATCCCGAAACTCTTCTTCTTCATTCTATTAAAATTCTAAGTTATCCTCTTCTGAAGATTCCATTACTTACATTTTGAAGTTTCAAAATATTATTATCATAAGATCATGTGTATGGTCATAGAAACTTATGGAAAGGCATTGTAAATTCCCTAACATGTGAAGAAATTACTTCTTATCTTATGACAAGAGTGATGCCTATTTTAGCACCACTCCAGGAAGATATTCTAACCAAAAAACCCTAGAAAATTAACCTTTTTGCCTATAAGTGGCTTATTAAGTAATCTAAAGTACATTTGATTCTTAATAGAAACATGAGTTTATGCAAGCATCCAAAACAGAAACTATCTAAGAAAGTGACCTATTTTATAAACAGATAAAAAAAAAACAACTAAAAAGCAACAAAAATTTAGGAATGATTGGAAAAGTGCTTCAGAATGACACCAGTCAATCCAACTAAGGTATACATAAAAATACCAAGGCAGGAATCATATTAGAAAAATCCAAAAATTAACAAATTAAAATTTTAGTCGAGTTAAGTAATTCATACATCTTTAAACATATCAATGCGAATGCAATGGCTGAGTTCATTGATTCAATGGAAGATGAATCCTATGCTCAAGGGGATGTTGTGTTTCAACTAGGTGAGGAAAGCAGCAAAATCTACTTGGTAAGCAAAAGGGGAATTTAAGAGTGTTAGCTTAATCAAAACTCATGGAATATAGTTGGAAGAAATCATTTATCGACCATACTCTATTTTTGGGGGAAATTGGTTTGCTTCACAACACTGAAAGAACCTCAACAGTTACCTGCACAGTGAGTGGTAAACTTTGGATTCTGCATCGCACCAATTTCAATAAAATTTTAAAGAGTCAAATACCAGACAGGTATTAAAAGTGTAAGAAATGTCTTGATCAAATTTCAATATTCTCAGTTCTGAGTGAATATGAAAAATGCAGGATTGCGTAAAATTTTATGGAAGAATGGATTACACCTGGCAATTATGTGATTCGTGAGGGGTAAATTGGGCAAAAATTATATTTGGTAACCATTGGAGAATTGGTTGTTGAAAAAGTAGATGAATATGGAATTACAAAATCAGTGCATTATTACCATGAGAGTGACTATTTTGGGTAAATTGCTCTGTTGAAAGATGTACCAAGGCAAGCTTCAGTGAAGGCACTGACTAAGGTAAGACTGCTTTCAATTGATAAAAATAGTCTCATTGAGGTTATAGGGTCTCTTGAAAAAATGGAGAAAAATAAAAAATCCTATGATATCAGTCTGTAGAAAACAATAAATAATAAATGAATATTATCAGTATATACATCTATTAAGTAATATTTAAAATATCCAATGACCTAAGATTCAAACAACTTCTTTTTTGGTTATATTGGGGTTGCTTCGGCATTAGTATTTGCTAATCTTGGAGCTGCCTATGGTTCAGCCAAAGCAGGTGTAGGAATTTGCTCAATGGGAGTACTTAAGCCAGATTTAATCATGAAATCAGTGGTTCCTGTTGTCATGGCAGGTATTCTAGGTATTTATGGTATGATTGTTGCTGTTATCATCGTCCAAAAAAGTATTTTTTTTGTTAGAATTAGTTCCTAATAATGAAGCTTACTCAGCTAATGCAGCCTATGCTCACCTAGCATCTGGACTATGTTGTGGATTTAGTTCCTTAGTAAATTATTAGATTTATGATAGGCAGCAGGCTTGGCTATTGGAATTGTGGGAGATGCTGGTGTCAGAGCCAATGCGCAGCAGGATAAAATATTTGTGGGAATGATACTAATTTTGATTTTTGGTGAAGCACTGGCATTATATGGCTTAATTGTATCCTTGATTCTAACAGCACAAGGATGAGCGACGGTTGCATGATACCATCATACCAAAAATAAAGATTCTATAAAAAAAACTTTAAAATTGAGAGAGCATATCATTTCAGAGAAATTTTCTGTCATGTCGACGTACGTCAGTAACTTAATTTCTGGCTAATTGGAGTAAGTCTAACTGAAGTCTGAGAAGAACATCATCTTGTCTATCACCATACCATGATTTTACTAAAATCCCATTTTACTTTTGAAATTTAAAGTTTTTTGCAGTATTGTCTATAATCAGCGTTCGGCTGAGGTTTCTTCCTACCCTAGAGATATCTTTAACAGATTCACCCTCAGACTGAATAGTATGATGACGATATAATCTAAATGATAGATGCTTGAGATGATTTAGAACTACGTCTGCATATTCAGGCAATGAGCAGGTAAAGATACCTATTTAGTAGTACTCAGAGAGTACCTAGAGAAACTAATGCAAATATGGTCTGGCTAAAAATTATGCATTATTTTTAAAAGTATAGAAATGAACAAGTGTCTCATCTAAATCCAGTATTAAAGTGTATGGTTTAGTTGATTAATAGTGTAAATAGGGTGAAGGACAAGTCTTCAAGAACTCTAAGTTATATGTGTCACAATTTTAAGTTGATAGGAAAAAGGCGAAAAATTCAAGAAGGTTGTAGAATAAAAGATTGCTTGATGATAATTTGAGATATTTTTGCTGGCATTTTAAGAAGGATTCCATCTTTGGGCAGTGTCTTAGCAATTGCTTAAGTTTAGCCAAGATGGTGTCACTCAAACAGGAAAAATGTACCTGTTCTAATTTTTTGGCTGAAGATGTGACATTATTTGGTTCTTCTCGAGGTTTAGCCTCAAAATTTTTGAAGAGCTTTGAATAAAAGGTATCGAAAGATTTAACAAGAACTCTAAAGTAAGGTTCATGAAGCTGATACTTGCCACTAATGACGCATTCTACGATAACTAGCATGGTGATTCTTTCATAAAAGATAACCTTTTTGATTTCAAAGCTGGTCAATACTTCAGCATAAAACAATTATATTTTACTGATATCACATTCCTCCAGTATGTATTGACGAATGTAAATCAGTAGACTTTAATAGTTAATATGACTAAATTTAACGACAGTTTTGTTGATTTTTCCCGATTCCTCATTCAAGAAATGATAGATTTGCCTAAAATTAGAATAGTGAATTTGTACGTGATCATTACAACAGAGAGGCTCCGCATAAACAGAGGTTACCCTTGCAGATTGGTTGCTCTTTTATACCTTAATTATTGTGCTGTTTTAGATTTCTACCACTAAATTGGTTTCCTTATTGATGGCCTGTTGTGCTTTTTTTATTGCAATTTTTTGTTTTATCTTAGAAAAAACTTGTTTTGAGTTTCTCTTTTGATTTTGTGGGTGTTGGTAAGGGGACAAGGAGTTGAAAGAGTTATTTTTATTTTTATGATTGGAGGATTTATGGTGCAAATTGTTGTCTTATTTCTTTGGAACTGAATATGAGCGATATTTATAGGGCGTCCCTATACAGATAGGGTAGTTATCTGCAATGCTTGGAATTTTTCGTAGTTGAGTTGAACTACTATTTTGATTGGCTCTCTGCTGGGACTCAGTGACATATTTTTTATCGCTTCTATCATTTTAGTTGACTATTTTTTTTCCTGTGGAATTAAACTGGGATTAGTATTTGGTGATATTAATATTGCTG
The DNA here is from genome assembly GCA_949152475.1 of Terebella lapidaria. Classification (NCBI taxonomy): domain Eukaryota; kingdom Metazoa; phylum Annelida; class Polychaeta; order Terebellida; family Terebellidae; genus Terebella; species Terebella lapidaria. The sequence continues at coordinate 6,187 of CASCJZ010000483.1, forward strand.
AGAAAAGGGTTGTTCCTCTTGAATTTAGTGAGAATCATCATGGGCAAAATTTCACGATGCTTGAATGGAGAGGGTCGCATCATTAATAAATAATATTCATAAGTTTAGATTGTCAATGCAATAATAACCTTTTTTTGAAATGAGCAGTTTTATTGATCCTGTTCCCATAGACTTTCCTGAGTTTGCCCTTGGAGCGGTAATAAGGAACATGGGTATCCTCCTTCTATTCTTCCTTAGTGTCACTTCTCCTTATTGTACGAATTATATTAATGCCGAATCTAGACTTATACAGTTAACTGCTTTTTTCCATGATTCTATCATATTTTTCGGTTTAGTCGAGAGTCTTGCAGGGGTAGATTCTTAAAAATTGGCCTAAATGATTCATTTCATGTTTGTCCTTGTTTTTGATTTTAGTCTCATACTTTTAATCGTGAGAATTATTCAACCCTCCACTGACCATAGAAAATATATCAAAAACTAATTCTTTTTTAAGCTTCAAGTCAATGGTAGTATCGGTATTCAGAGAAGGGTTTTGGTTTATTTCTAATAGAAAAGGTTTTTTATCTTCATTCAGAAGGATATCAAAGCCAAGAAGCTGGAAACAAGTATTGGGGTCTATTTTTCTACATTGGGCTTGAGCACTCTGTAAAGCTGGAAGTGAACTAAGAATAGATTTTATCACTATATCAGCAATTTCACTTAAGGTTCTGCCTCTTTCCTCTTCCTTTTAAAATAAGGAAGACAAGAGTCTTTTATGACCACAACTGAAGTTATCATTATCGAGAAGAAAACAAGAATTGTTTTTATTGATGGAATAATTGGTTAAGTGACTGAATGTATTGAATAAATTGGTCATTATAGGTTTTTCAAATTCCTCAGTAGCTAGACGAATTAAGCCCTCTTTGTACATGAACACTCTCAAAGGGTTTACACAAGTAATTAGAACATAGATTCTTAAGTCAAATTTGAGTCCCTTGAGAAGAAGGGGATTTTATATGTACTGTTGAACTACTATGTTAGTAGCATTTTTTTAGATTCGATGGGGGTTGTCAATTAAGAAGATCCCCCTTCCTTGTGATCCATTTTAAGGTTTAACAATATAATACTTCCCTTTTTGGTGTTGTTTAATTAAACAGTGATAATCTGATGGTAATAGCCAGGTCTGGGGGTAGAAATTATAATCCTATATGATATTAACTTGTACTTTAGGTAGTACTGATTTGATACTGTTGAGATTACGACCTAGTCTATTTTTTCTGGTAAGTTAAGCTATTTAAGGGATATGATTAACCCTTTTACCTGGGTCAAGGTCTCTGATTTCTCTGATGGTGAGGGGGTAGTCAGTCCAGAGGAAGGTATAGTAATCAATTCCTGGTTGGAAGTCTAATTCCTCTAGGGTGATTTGCCTGATGATACTATACTTGGTACCTAATGGATTACAATAGTAGTACCAGTATAGTTTATAACTTTCTTAGCATTTTTAATGGAGAGAAGAATGGGGTTGGAGTTGAATCCCTGCTATTTGTAGATTACTTAGGGGACTAACATTATTTTTATTTATACTGGTCAATATCCCATCAAATTACAACCTATCAATAGAAAACCAGAATGAAGCTAATTTCAGAAAGAAACATGGACCTCGAGAATTGGGTATGATAGCTTTAATTCCAAGTCAAGGAAATTGATCATATATTTATACCACTATTTTATTATTCTCTCTTGATAATATATTAAATTATCCACTGCTCTTTTAAAATGAAAGAAGAGTCATCTCCTATCGATAATTTTAATAATTACTATGAGTTTCTCAACAATGACTACTCAACTTGGGTGAGCTTTGAGGGAACTCTCTACCCTTCAGCCACTATCGCCTTCCAAGCTGCTCGCACCAATGAAATATCAATCAGAAAATAATTGGCCAATGTTGAAGATTACTAGCAGCTTAAAACAATTGCTATGAGTATCAAAAATCCTCCTTAATGGTTCCAAAACCGGTATAAAATTATGGAGAAAATAATCAGGGATAAATTTAAGAGAAATAAAGAAATCACCCAAAAACTAATAAGCACCAAAAATAGAGCATTAATAAACAAGTACCCATAAAGAGGTGATAACTAATATTATTGGGGAGTAGACCCAACCCTAAAGGGAAGCAATTATCTGGGAAAAATACTGATGGGCATCAGAGAGTAGATCAACAAGGGTGTTGAGAATTAAAGATGGATTGATGCACTTAGACTGTAGACCGACTCAGCACTCTACCCAGATATAACTTTGGTTGTAGAGAAAGATGGTAAAAGAATAGATAAATTGTTTTTAGAAGGTAAAAACTACTACACATTTGGAAGCTTAAATCAGAACAGTTTCAAGTTGGATCATCCATCTATTAGTAAATGGCACGGTTGTATTTATATTGGGAATAATGCTGAGATATATTTGGTTGATCTGAATACCTCTAATGGGACTTACATGAATCAAAACAAGATTAATCCCTTATAAAGTATTCCTCTAAGAAATGGTGATATTGTAGAATTTGGAAAATCTACTCGGAAATATACTATCAGTATAGATCAAGGAAAGGTAGAAAAGGAGCTGCACCGGAAGTAAATTTAGACCAAAAAGCAACTGGAAAATGCTGGACAATTAAAGAGCAATGCATTATCAGGTGAATAAATAAAGTCTAAATTGGGGTATAATGGATGTTCATGTATACTAGTCAGTAATGCTCCATCACGATGCAACCACCGAGATTTAAAAGAAATATTTATGGAACATGGCCGAATTGAAGAAGTAAAAATGTGCATCAATCGCAGAACTGGGAAATATGAGGGAAAAGCATTGATATACTTTAGGAACAGCAAAGATGCTTAAAGTGTAGTACTCAAAAAGACTGAAATTATGGTCAAGGAAAAGAAGCTAGAATTAAGCCTGGTTGATAAGTATGAAGCTGAAGAAATTTTGAGTAACTATGATATGGAAGGAAAACCCAAAAAAGAGGACAGGGATTATTATAGAACTAGGTAAAAAAAATCTTACTGATTTAATTAAAAAAAGATTTAATCACAATATTAATGGAAAAAACACCCGTAAAATTTGAGAAAACTATAATCAAAGAAGGAGATAATTAGGCACATCCCAAATAAGGAAGCAAAGTTACAGTCCATTATGTCGGTAGATTATCAACAGGAGAACAATTTGACTCATCAAGAGACCGGAATGAGCCCTTCACATTTACTTTAGGGCAGGGTGAAGTTATTAAAGGATGGGATCTTGCTCTAATTTAGATGAGCACAGGGGAAATAGCTACTTTGGTCTGTCCACCATAATTAGCGTATGGGTAGTATGGTATTGGTGGGATTATTCCACCTAATGCAACCTTAATCTTTGATGTATAATTATTATCCTTCAAATGATCTCATTAATCATTGTTATTATGAGACTGCTTACTCACTGAGGGATCTTCTTCATTCTCTCTGATGATTCTCTTGTTACCCCTTTGATTTCTTCTGAAAGAGATTTCCATTTCCTTGATTTTCCGATCTGCACTTTTCAGCAAATAGATACTGTTAATATACTATCTGAGTTTATTATTGGCTGTTTTGGTGATTTGGACATAGTTTGGAGATCCATAGAGTCTCTTGAGCCCAGTGATGATCACATTCACAAATTCGTCATAAAGCTCCTTGCTTTATTTAGTTCCTTCCTTGTATTAGGCATGTTTGATATAGAACTCAAGGTATCCCCTAAATAAATACTCACTAAAAGGATATGCTTCAAAGTAGTTTTTGAGTAGTTTCCTGGCATAAGCCAAATCTCGGTAATATCTCAGGATGAATTCGGCAAACTATATTACAATGAAAGAAGTAATCTCTAAATTAGCAGTAAAAACTGTCAAGATAGTTTCATAAATTCTTTTGGCGTTTAGATACTCCTTAGCTCTCAGTTCTAATTCAATGTGCTTGAGAAACACCTCTACTTCAACTAAAATATACTCTATGAGTACTTTTCTCTTTTTCAAGCTTCTGGTATAGTTATCTTGCATGCTATACATTCTCTCTCTATTCTAGTTCAATCCAATAGTAAGTGAGCTATTTGGAAAGACTACGAAAGAAAGTTGCATGGGAGCGCAGCAGGTAAAGAGCTCTACCATAGTTACTTTAGTTTTCTAGGTAGAGAAAATATTCTTCCCAAAGAAGTTAATTATCACACTAGATAGAACAATTCTTACTTGAGTGATTAAGGCTCTTTCATAGATAGAAGGCAAAAATTATAAATTTCCCGACACTTTAATAAATTGGAGGTAGTTTCTCCAATTTTCAATAGAATCTCCATAGGGTTCATATTAGTCTAATGATATCTACATGATAGTAGTCTTCTTACCTTATTTTCATACTAAGAACGGAGATATACATGCTACTTGGTTGGCTAGTAGAGAGATTTAATGAGATTTAACAGTGCATGAACAAGTTATTCATGAGTATTTCCCTCCAGATGTTCATCAGAAGCTATCAATGTTAACTATTCAAGTGAAGCACTCTTTATGAAGGAACAAAACAGTTAATACAGATTATCTACATCTTATAAAGGACTAACCATGGATCTTTTTAAGGCATTGTATTTCTTTATGGGATCAACCTACATTTCACAGAATTTTGCAAAAAGAAATCCTGCTTAAAAATGATTGCCAGTTATCTTAAGAGCTTTCTCATACTATTTTTTTAAATAGCTAGGATCAGACTTACTAATCACCTTCTCCAACCAATCTAAGTACTCCTTCCATAATTTAATACATCTTGGATTCTTGTTTAAAGCCACTTGATACCTGTATATATTCAATTATGTACATTTTAACAGTGGCACCTTTTCCTCGGCCAGTTCTGAGAAACTCAGAGCATAAAGCTACCCAATGGGTAAAGTTAAATGGATAATTTTAGACAAACTGCTCCAAGGCTGGAATGTAGTATTGGGACTCAGCTTTAGCGAGGATTCTGAGAAAGGAAACCCATCTGAAATACTTATCCTGGAAGGATAATGATTGATTATTGAGACTGAGTTGGAAATTCTGTAGATTTTGTTAATTTTCTGGAAGATCTGGTTAAAACATTTCTGAATCTACTATAATAATGCTATTATTTAATAATTTTTAATCTATTTCTATTTTGGATTAATAATAATTGTTATGCAGAAGCAAAGCCCATAATTCGACTTTAAACTCTGTGAACTAGAGGCGGAAATTCAGGATAGTCTCCAAGAAATACGGATACCAGCTGAGCAACTCTTTTCAACTCCCAAAAAGGGATATTTTTAATCTAGAAAGCCTGGAATGATTAAAAATTTTAAAAAAGATATGATCCTCAATTTATTGGAAGTGTTTAGACCCAAAAATACTAGCTAACATCCATCCTTTAATGAGAAAAAATAATTTATCACCAATGCGCTAGAACTCATTTATCACAAACCCAAAAAATATAACAGCGAAAGAATAAATGGCAAAATCAAGGCGATGGGTGAGTACCGAACGCCAGAAAAATATAATGAATAAAGCCATGATAGATCTTTACATTTGGCTAAAAAGGAGCCAAGACTTAACTATTCTAGATCGGAACAGAAGTTTTCTCTGCGTGAAATTAACAAACTAAGAGTCCGTTCAGGCCTATTCAAGGGATGAATAATGATAAAATTAATGAAATTAGCCTACTAAGTAAATTACATGAAGATTTTTGATTTAATTTTATTGATGCATTACAACTTCAAGTCTACAGCTACCTTTAGTTTTAAATCCAGAAACGAAAGTATGCATAAATTTAAATAGCCGTGACCAAAAGCAATCAACCACTTTCATCTCCAGGCCCTGCTGATTATAATGTTTCATTACCATTGAAAAAACCAGCCACTATCTCAACAGTCAAGTCATAGAGAAGCCTCTACCTGAAAAAGGATGAAGTCCCTGGACCTGGGCAATATGAAGCCACAATCTATACTACAGTATATTTGGGTATATCCAGACTGGAAATAAATTTAGTATTCGAAAGAAAGTTAACCTAAGCCCGATCAAAAATCCAGGTCCGGCATAATATGATAACAATACCATTAAAGTGAAGCAATTGGCACCGAATTTTTCAATGGGATCTAAACTTCGGACAATAAATCAACTTGAAGCTGATAAAAATTCTTTCAAGCCAGCACCAACAAATTATGAGGCCCCATCTGAGTTTAATCAAAAGAAACATGGAACGTATAAAGATAATTAATTCAGCTTTATTGGGTCTTCCAAAAGAAAACCATTAGATGAGCAAGAAATCACCCCAAGCCCCGCTACTTATGAAGTTGATAAGGCATGTCATTTAAATTCACATAAATCTTTATACTGCAAGGTTGGACGCTAAACTCGGTCCAAACACTTTACAGATAACCCTGAAAAATCACCAGGACCAGCTGTCTATGATAAAAGAAGTTTTATTCAAGAAAATGACTCTAAACACAAAGGCTTCAGCTGTAGACAAAAAACTAAAGATCTAATAGCATTAGAAATTTCTAAAACCCCAGGGCCAGGCGCATATGATCACTCCCTAGTTAATAAAACTAAAGTACCCTTCTTCTCAAATGGTCGGTCACCTCGTACGACCTTCATTGATCGAAGATCTTCACATGAAAAAAAGTATCCAGGTCCAGGACAGCATGAACATCATTTTTCTTTAAGTAAAAATCGATCAGTTTCCTGCTCACATTTCAACAAATCCAATCGAAAAAGTTTGTGTAAGATTAGTCATTAATTTAGATTAAAATGAAGTAACTCCTGCTCCTAACATCTATCAGAATGAAAAACTCTAAGTGATGAAATCACAACCTAGATTTTCTATGGGGAAAGATAAATTTCGCCATGCTGATCCTAATCGAAAAAATATGAATCCAGGACCAGGACATTATAACCCTTCACTTGAGTTATCTAAAGATAGCACATTGAAGTATGGCACCAATAAAGAATCCAGACCTGATTTTGAGAAGGAGCGACAATTTCCTGGTCCAGGATATTATAATCTGCGCGGAAAATAAGAAGGACCATAGTGGAGGTAATTACTAAGCTGATATAGATTTTCTAAGAACAAACGAATGGCTTTTACTGACTACAACAATGAAGCGAAGAATGGGACAATGTATGAGACAAGAGGGAGCTTTCCTGACCCACCAAAGTATATGAATGTGCACTAGAAGCTGTCTTTTGCCTCAAAAGCTTGATTGATAATAATTAAACTTCAAGTATTCTGCTAGATTATGGTTTGTTAATCAGATGAAATACATAAGAATAAATGAACTCAAACATCGACCAAGATGTATTGAACATGTCCGGTATTTCAAATTGTTCTGATCGCTCTTCACATTCAGAAGGCCATTATCTTGATGGTAATGAAGAAATAGACATAAGATAGATACCTTTTCCGGATGAAAATATTCTACTATAAAAAAGTGACTATGCTAAATCTTAAGCTGAATCCAATGAATATTAGACTTATAAGGGATCATTTCTGCAGGAGATGGAGCGGTTGGGGAAAAGTATCAGCTATTAATCACAAAGATAGAACATCTTTAAAGAAGAGTCTTAAGAATTAGGGTCATAATCAGTAGAAGAATAGTGGCATGAAATATTTCATTGGTCAGAATATATAATAAATTTTCATGAGAGAACTCCTTTGAAATAACCATCAATACCTAGTGAAGAGGGTGCTTCATAATTACCCATTAAACAAAGGTTGTCAGTTGAAAAAATATTGAAGAAACCAAAAACAGTCGATTTAAACTGCAAAAAAGAATCACTAGTCATTAATAAATCTTTGAGTAGTAGTACAAAAAATCTACCTTTATAAAAATATCAAAAGGTTTTGCATAAAGCCAGTAGCAGGAAGGAATTACCTAAGAAGTGGACTAAAAAGTAATAAGAACTATTCAGACCTAAATAATCGGCTAACCTCAAAGTTGAAAAGAAGTGGTCTGTGAAAAAGCCTTTGAAGGGAATATAAACTACTACTAAGAAGGCTAGAATGAATATAAATAAACAGTAGTTATGACATGAAAGACAGCCTTTGCAAGATAGTTGATCTAGTTTATTGAATGATGTTATCCTAATTTGAGCTCAATAATCAATAAAAATAGATATATAATGCTTTAAAGTAGCAGCTCCCAAAGGAAATACATCATTAACAG
>CASCJZ010000484.1:0-53688 GCA_949152475.1 Terebella lapidaria
TGCCTGCCATTCATGACTATATGATACAAAGGTTAACTGCTCATTCACTCAATATTCCTTTACTGAGATTGCTATGTGGTATTTTGCTTCAATATATTGAACATAGTTTTTCAATAAAAACTGAGAGAATAGAATTGCTTGCAAGCATAATCAGTCAACAGCAACTACCACTAATATAGAGTCTACACTTACTAAGAAGTTTAGTTTAGGTTCACTCTTTTGCTCTATCTCTAGAGTTATTGAGTTATTGAGCACAATGGTATCCAACGCTCTTAACTTGTAGGAAATCTCAATAATAGCGGAGATTCTTATACACCTTTAACTAAATGAGCAACTACTATAGTCGTTACTTTTATAGATTTTTCAACGCCTTAGTATTTTGCAAACTGTCGACTATGGCTCAATGTTTCCTCTTCTTAACAAAGTCATTATTTTCAATCAGAATGTTCCTTAATGGTGTGGTGAGATCCTGTAAAATTCTATTTTGTCCTAGTTCCATCGGAGACACCCCTAATACAATTATTGAATGTTTTTATTATCTATTGTGATCCTAAATTAGCCAAACATGTATGTCTTTTAAATTTCTTACTGTAACGAATGGTGAATGGGTTAAATGCTCTGAAGGTTTAAGTATTCTCTTACTCAGGAGTTGATTTTGAATGGGAATTGGGTGTGAGGCATCAATTCATCTGGTTGATACTCTTGCACACCTGGATATACTACCATCACTAGCTAATAACTTAAGAACAAATCAACTAACTATTAATATTAGTACTCAAGGCTGTAAAGAAGCAACAACAGTTCAACTATACCAATGGAAGTACCAGTTAATAGTTCTCCTACTCCTCAGGTACATTATTTTTCATATAGGTATGAATTTGAAAGAACAATGCAAGTTGCTAGCTAACATCACCTCTAAAAAGAAATATATAAATAGCTCTATGAGCACTCTCAGAATTATAGAGTGTAATATGATATCAGTATCTTCATTCAAGCCCAAACTGATATCCTTTAACACTATTGCAATTCCCACTGCAACTAGAATATAGTCATCTTTCACTCCTAGCCATTCTCACTACCTTATAGAGACTTTATAGGCAATTTGATATAGATACCGTTTTCTAGTCCAACAGCGACCTCTTACCTCAGTCTAAGGCTGAAAGGGAAAGGTCTATCTTTTAAGATGTCATCAATCAATGTATACTTCCTATGTGCTATGCAAAAACGGATTAATTTTAATTGGTTAGTGGTTTAATTGATCGAGTGAGCATGAGAGCACCTGATTGGTATCATTACATAACCCATAAGTACTTGAGTGGGAAGACTTTGTTATTTCTGGAATAAGTTTCCTTTATCCGAAAGCATGGTCGCAGGTATAGGAAAATAGTGAAAGTTCAACAAAAAATTAATAACTTTCATGAAGCATGATCATTTTATTCAGAAAGTAGTAGCAATAGTTATCATTATTTAATTCAAATGATTGCATCACAGACCAAAAAATCACAGTATGATAACCAAGGATCACTGCAGAAGTATCACTAACTCTATCATAGGATGGACATTATCTACTCCCTCCGGAGGAAAGAAGTACCTGCAACCCACTAGCAACTTAGCTCCTCAAATTCCATCAGCTATCATTAAAACCAACAACCTAAAAGCAAATTCTATGAATACACCATCATTATTATCATGCTGATAGCTAGTTTGTTGCTGCTGTGCTCCCTTCTAGAAAGTAATCCAGTTGCCACCCATTAATAAATCACCTAGCTCTATAACTAGTACAAGAATACAGTAAAAATACATTCACAATTATAAAATCCCAGGCCATATAAACTTTTGTCATTCAAGAATTAAAAGCAACTGCCACCCTAAAGATGGAACTAACTGTTGAATTTCATGGCAAAGGAAATATCCTGTGAATATAAAGATAAGGGATAATTTGAATGTCATCTTTTATGATCATTTATGACGGAGATAGAGACTAGATGCTGCTTATTCATAGCTTTAATTTCCCTTCCTAGCTGTTTCCTGAATTGGGGATGCATATGTCTCACCTTTTCCTGTATTTTCTCCCTTTAACTCATCCTGTTTTTTTCTTTCTTGATGGGTTTGTGTTTAAACACAACTTTTTTTGCTATTTTCTAGTCCTCTCTTGTTGGTTCGAGTAGTGGTATGTTGAGATTTTTTGAAATTTTATCTTGAATGTAGTGTTCCTCTTTTTCTTTATGCTCTTTAATTTTTTTCCTTAATTTACGATTCAGTTAAAAATCTTCACTGCCTCTCTCTTGACGGGATTTTATTTGATTGAGAGTTTATTCATATTAGCCAAATTAGAGTTTATCCTTGTATTAGTTTTCTAGTTTGTAGAATGGATCGGAGGAAATTTTAAATTGATGTGTTTCATCCCTAATTCTAGATTAATCAGTGCAATCCTTGGTTTGAAAAATCCTATAGGCACCTGAAACATAAGTATAGTCACAATTTTATGGATCAGTACGGACAAGGATTTTTTGAGGACATTGGGGACATTTCATTCTAAATTCATAGATTTTAGTGCTATGGAAGTTATCAACCCATGTTTTAACTGCATTAAACCTGACACCCTTTGCAATCATATTTTTACAAGCCTCACATCTAACATGGAATGGTGTTTCATAACGAATTTTATTTCCACCAACCTCTACCCCTCAACAACCTTGAATGGTTTTTCGTGAGGGTTGTCACTTTTTTGCTTTTGACTGTTTTAGAGTCATACTATTTAGAAAAGTAAAATTGTCCGCCCTGGCAGCAGCCAATGTACTCATCTTATTTAATACAAATAATTATAAGAGATCTATGACCTTAAGATTATCATCATACAGGTTATATTATACTTTTTTTAGGAGCCAGCTCTGTTCAAGGGAAGACCAGGCAAATAATGTTAACCTGTATATTTGCTCAAAAATAACTACCTCCTCTCTTGGCAAGTATGCTTTTTTCTCATGGGAAAAGTTGACCAAGAAAATACAGACATAAGGTGCCATTAATTATTTTTCTGTAGGAAAACAACTTAAATTGAAGTTATTCCTCCTAATGCACTCAAACTAATTGCTTTCGGTGTTGTTGTAAAAAGATTATGCACTTACTATCAGGAATATCTGTTGGGTGCAAGCACAGGGAAGTTTTGATTGTTATCAAATATTTTATTGAGTATCACATTAATGATTCATATGAATAATGGTAAGAGAAAATGACCGAACTAGAACTAATGAGATGTTTTATGGACTAAACTGATAAACAAACACGGAAATTACATGAATTCGTTATAAATTGCAATTGTAGAATCAAAATAGGTTCGTCTTTTTCATGATTCGGATGAATTCTTCCTCGCTAATTTCATTATCACCATCTCTATCTGCTTCATCAATCATTTCTTGCAGTTCTTCATCAGTCATGGTTTCGCCCAACTCTCTAGATACTCTCTTCAAATTCTTCAACGATATTTTTCCCGTATTGTCATCATCAAATAACCTAAATGCCTTCAAGATTTCTTCCCTTGGATCCCTTTAAGATATTTTGCCAGTCATTAATTCCATGAAATCAGCAAATTCAATCACTCCTTTCCCCTCTCTATCAACTTAGGCAATGATTTTCTTAACTTCTTCCTTCTTTGGCTCAAAACCAAGTGCTCTCATTGCCACCTTGAGTTATTTAGAATCAATGTAGCCTAACGATATAGAAATTTGAATTACCTACGCCTTCAGTATCAAATAAGTCAAAAGCTTCTTTTATTTCCTGTTTTTGTTCCTCAGTGAGTTCATTCCTGGCCTTTCTGGTAGGTTTAAGGGGAGCTTTTTCTTTTCTCATTTAAATTATGTTTGTTAATTATGTTTCAAATTATCAGACTCACTTCTATTTAAACTTATACTTGCTCTAACATCCATTAATATCATCATAACTACAAACTATGTGATCATTTAAGTTTTTCAAAATATTTTATAAAATGGGACAAGCTTCATCACCCACTAAACCACTTAATCTTACCCCTGAGCTTCTAGAGCAATCAGTTTAGGTTCTGTTTACCTCCAAGATAGAACATTTCACCGAAAGACAAGTCATATCACCAATTAATGCCATACTTCAAGAGGTAAGATCTCAACTCATTTTTGTAAAAGATCAAAATAGTTCATAAAACTTCACTAGAGTGAATCCAACTGTACTGTCAATAGTCTTTCAGCCAAATTAAGCTTTTGAAAGCACTATGAAGAAACTAATCCAACTCCTAAACAATAAGTTGGAAACAATCATGAAAAGTACCACTTTTTTGACAGTCAAAAGAGAAGATTGGAAACTGTGTATGGATATAGCTAATTTTCTCTTAGTTTTTAATGATAAAAAAACACTCAAGCTATTTGAAACTCTTGCTGTTCGTTCAGACATCCACCCATAAACCAAAAATATGATCAGGTATTTTGAATAAAAAAATGGTTAATTGGATCATCATCACTACTTCATGGACCAAATGGCATTGGTAGAACTGGAATAACTACAAAAATGTTTAAGAATTACTTTGAACTGGTTAATAAAGCTAAGGCAACAAGTTATTTCACGTTCTGAAACTACCTTAGAACTTATTAGCTTTTTATAGAATAGTTGCTTTATGCTTTATCTCAATTTTTTCTTTTCAATTGACAGTCATGAATCCATGGAAAAAAAGGCTCGGGATGAACATTTGAAAACTAATATCACAATTGGTGCCTACTTTTTAGCCAAAGCTGTCAATAATTTTGATGCTGCCATCTATGAATCAGCAGTGATATTCTTGCATATGCTCCTTGGAAAGAATAATCAGGCACCTACTAAAATGAAATGTCTGCCATCTCATTTGTTCAAAAAACTACCAATTTGTACTGGTTCAAGTTTATACTAATACATCGCATGTTATACTCTTTTTGCTCTGACCTACATCAAAGAAGGCGGTAGCAGCTATCTAAGATTCGTCTGCAATCGCATCATGAGTCTTAAGCTGGTTCGAATACTTTTTGAGTAAGAAAAAGTTAGAAATGAGCAGGTCACTTATTATTTGGAAAATTTGTGTGTGCAGGTGAAAATGGGACAAATAGAAAGAGCCTGTCTGGCAGAGTTAGTCGAGGTCTATATCAAGGAAGATTAAAAAGGGAAGAAAAAAATAGGTTCAGAACTTCTTGAAAAATTCAAGAATTTCAAGGCCATTACCTACAACATCAAACTTCCAACTAAACAGTACAAAATCACTCCTGAAGAAATACTCACTGAATTGGAAAATGATGATAACACCTTTGTGAAGGAATTTCAATTATACAGTGAAAAATATATCTACACTGGAATAATCAAAAGCTCTGTATTGTATGTGTTTGAGGATCAGGAAATTTGGAATGAAATTCTACCCAGAATCATAGAAGACGATGGCTCGAAGCTCCATGAAGAGGCTGAGCAAGAGCTAAAATAAGCTGAGGAGTAGTGATTGCTTGATCATCCAAAATATAATCAATGTAGTTTAACAACTTGCCTAATTTTACAGCTTATCATGATTCCATAGTGCTGTCCTGAAAATACTAATTAATAAAATTTTCAAGCAAACTTATATATCGCATTTTTTTCGCTACTCATCATTCCTCAGTTGACTTTGATCGTTATTTGTTGAGAGGAAAGGGAAGAACTAGAATAGAGTAGAGAACAAGCTATCGTAAAGGATGAAATCAAGCGGAAAAACAATAATGAATTCTTCCGTAATTTACCTGAATTAGTAATAGTAAGGTGCATCCAGTGCTAATTTGTAGCTTGATGATTTGGGGTTTATGGGTTGAATCAATGGTTGAGGCTCATAGATGTCCTGGGTTGTGCTTTTCCTCGAATATGAGCTCTTAGCTTTCTTCATCAGAGAAATATTCCATAAGATCATTCTAGTCTCTTCTAGAGTCGGTGTCTCTGGTGTCAGTCGATTGAGCCAGAACTTTTTCAGCTGAATAGACTGGTGCAATGCTGTAGAGGTAGCGTTGCTTTTCTGTGATTTCACATAAAATATTGGCTTTCTAATTAAAATATCGAAGTATTGAGTCCTTCTTTTCAAACTCAAACTAAATCATTGGAAATTCTTGCTGTGTGATAATTGAGTTAGCTTGCTGTAGGATTTTGGCGATGGTGACTGGTTTAAGATATTTTTCCTCCAAAAAGTAAATTTAATTCTTGCATATTTACTTTAGTGGTTTAATTGTTTGGACTCCCTGCCCTACAATAGCCGCTAAATATTCATAATATTTCTCATTGTAGTATAAGAAATATTTTTCAAACTGGGAATAGGGCTCCTCCAGCACATGCTCCGAATAACCACACCAGTGTACAGTATGTTCATTCACTGATAAGTCTACCAGAAATTCAGTGTATTAATTCTCCACAATTTCATAAAGTTAAGGGTTCTGTTCGAAGTACTCCTCAATATTCCTGCCTTCAGATGAGCCGTAAACTGATTCTCCCAATTCAAATTGAAATTTCTTCTGCTCCAGTCGGTTTCTGATTGGTCTACAATAGCTAATAAAACTTGTACATATAAAGTTCTGGTTCTGATTCACATAGTTGTTAAATTAGAAGAGATGTCTATTTTTCTCGGATTTTGGTAATGGTATAGCAGTAAATGAGAAAATTGAATTCCTGGAATTTTTTCATTTGCTCATACCATATGGTCATAGCTGGTCTCCAGAATGTAAACTTAGGCTTAGCACTATTGACTTCATACTCACTCATTTCATCATAGAGTTAACCATACATCCGAAATGTAAACCCAAATTTATCTTCAATATCTAGTACAAAATTCCGGAAAATATTGTATCTTAAATTAAATTAGACAAATTGGTGGTAGGGATCCTCAATGGAACTTACCAAGCTTGAGCTTGATTGAACCAAAGTGGATGTAATGCCAAACAGACAAACAATAAAATTATGAAGTTAATTGCAAGGTAAAAAATATGCCTCCACATTGGCTGCAGTAATCAGAAAAGATGTATATCTCGTTTGATTGATTTTGTGGAGATTATTTTTGTGCTTATTCTTTTACTCTATGAAATTTTAAAGTATTTCTCTTCATTGGCTTCCAATTATACTTTAAAGTCCTCAATGGAGGGCTGGATCTCTTCTAAGCCTGTCTCTACTCCATATTTGATATCTGTCAGAAAAAACTGGAATGGACTGTTACAGAACATACCGACATTTTCCCTTCTAAGTTTGGGCAAGGGTAAGGAAGGATCAGTTATGGAATTTTCAAGTTCTTCAATAAGCTCTTCTGATGACATTGATATTATTTGTTTGATACAATTGAATATCTTATGGTAATTTTGATGACATTGCTAAAAGCTTTTAAAATATTCTTCTGTTAGGCTAGCGATTTGGGCCTGCTCGATATTTTGGAACTCAGGTTCCTCATAAAAGTTATAGTACAGAGACCTGTCTACTTTATTCAGATAATAAACCACGAAATAATACCCCTTCACCAATTGGATAAATATATGGTGTTTATTGGTCAAGTGAACTGCAGATTGGACGGTCAGCAGGGTTGCAAGATCTAAAAAGGAGATGATTTGTATCATGGATGAGGGGGTTATTCGATTGAGGAATGCTTCCAAGGTAGTTTAGGGCGGGGGTTCGACTTACATTTGACAAGTTATAAATATAAATATTTATAGAATTCTTTTTTAATACTGGCCTGGCACTTGATAGGAACTAAGCTCCTAAACCCTTAATAGTTAGCATTACCCATATCAATTATTAGTTGTTGAGACCATCATATTGATAATTTCTGATAAACCGTAAATTTAATTGAAAAACATAATTGTTGAGGAGTGAAACTCAAAATGTGACCCTCTTAAATTGTACAAATTTTCCACGATAGCTATCTTTATGAATCCTAAACTCTTTCCAGTAGCAACTTTCCTCAACTCTAGCTAGCAAAGATTATCAGCACTTTATTCCAGCTAGCAGCCTTAGTTTCACATAACAAATAATCCTTTCGAGTGAAGGAAATACCAATTTTTCAGGTAATCAAGTTACCCTTTATAGTTATGCTATGGGGTGCTTGAGCTGTTCTAATTTATAAAGAAATATGATGTAATCAGAATCATAATTATCAAATGGAGTTAGAATAGTCAGCAAGCAATGGAAGTAATTTCCCATAGGATCTCAACCCTAGAACCTTTAGCACCACCCCTAACTCCCAACCCACTAAGAACAAGGTGAAAATCTTTAAAAATAGGGTATTTGCTCTGGTAATTCTGTTTGCTGAAAAAACTAAAGACTTAACACCATTGTTGAAATGCCTATAAAAATAAATATTTTTTCGAGAAACCTAGAGAATCAATAAATTAGTGCATATCATCCTAAGCAGACAGGATCTGCCCCAAGAGTCTATAACTGAATTAGCTAGCTGCTATAAGGATCTGCTGGTGCATCAAAAAAAGAAACATTGCAATTCCTAAATTTTCATTCGGATTCTAAGGCGGTTGTAGAATGAATAAGTCGCAAGTATCATTCATGAAATGTTATAAATATTCCTCTTAACAAGGAAAAATCGGTTAAATTTCAATTTTTTCCTCTTCCTTATGAGAAAAAAATCCGGCCTAAGAAATATAGTCTTAAGTAAATGTAAGGAAATAGCCAGCAATCATATTCTCAGGCCAGCCCAGTAACGGCAGCTGAGAAAAATTCAGCAAAAATTGGAAGGAAAAAACAAAGCCATCAAGCGAGAAATCAAACATTAATGATCTTATAAAAGGATATCAACTTTTCTTAGAACAATCTCGGCATTTAAAGTCTTCTTACTAGATTTTGGTCCGATTACCATCTATGCAACTAAGGTGGAACCATCCTTCACACCTATAGCATTGCACATACTCAAAATCAGGGTTTATGGGCATTTTGCAATAGCATGATCTTTCCCATTTGTCAGGCTCAGGCTGAATGGAATTGGTAACTCTGTCATAGATGGCTCTGTAGAAATAAACATTTTAAGTAGTACTCGTTAAATCTTCATATTATTTGTTAGTGACCACATAACATTTATTTTTGATTGAGTCAATGTATACACATTACAATTGTCCACAAGGAAACACTTCTGCCACTGAAAAATGGGGCTTGTATTTGTCATACCGTTGTCCAGGGAGGTTTTCCTTCCTTATATACCATTCAACCTCCAAATAGGGTAGTCTTTCATGTGACTATGGTATCATGATAATGTTCACGATCTTGGCAACATATGGGCATCCTTCAGTTCGGTCATAAAGATGCACATAATCCCCAGTTTCATATATATGTTCCCTATATTTGATTTTATTGAAGGTCCTACATAAGTGGTGAGATACTTAACTTCATCTGTTTCTTTGAAGTATTGGTACAGGAAGTAGAGTTTTTTCTGTCGGGAAAGAAGCTCAACTTAGCTGAAAATTGAAAGTGGTCCATCAATTCGATACTATAAATCCTTGTATGAATTGGATCTCCTCTTCATCGAAATAGTCTGTGAAATTAATAATTGTGCGGTGCAATTCAAGTCAAATTTAGAATTGTATAGAGGATAAGTTTTAATTGGAATAATATATTTATTAGTAAATTATGAAATCTAAAATCAAACGAGAGGGTGATTGGAAATGTGTTCTTTGTGGTAACCTAAACTTTGCCTTCCGTTTCCACTGCAACCGATGTGCTCTCCTTAGCAAATAACAAAATGATCATCATATCAGAATGCTGGCCTATAATCAGCAGCAAATATTCCTATCACCAGTGCGGCCCAAAGATTATTATGATGATGAAAAATACTCACCAAGCACCTATGGACAACCAGACACTCAAAAATTATTGTCCCTTTCACCCATTATTAGGCAATTAGGACTTTGATTGGTTTGTATATTTATAACTTCTCATCATTCTGGATATTCGACGCAGATAGTGATTTCAGTGTGATAGGTAGAATATTTGGGTACAGTCCTAATAAAATGTTGAACTTTATAAATATTTTAAAATATGAAGAGAGTACTTGCTAAATCATTCAAGGAGGTAGAGTGTGGCAAAACGGTTGGGGAGTAATTAAATGTTGATATTGCATAGGACTAAGAAGAAGTTCATCTGGGAATTTATGGTTGGTGATGATATTTATGAACTAGAACTCATCAGTTCAGCCTTGTCTGGTAAAAGGATCATCAAACTAAATCAGATGGAAATATACTCTGAAAAAAAGTAGGACTGGCGATAACATTAGTTTACTGAACATTAATTTTGATTTTTCCCACCATTTAGATGGGCATGTACTTCGAATATCCAAAATAGCAGATACTGTCAATAACTACACCCTCAGAATTGATAACCAGTCTTTTTCCGCCCTGAAGGAGGGAAAAAAATATCAACGAACTTTTGAAAAGCAAGAAAAAGAAAAGAAATGTGAGGAAGAAATTGATCCATTTGGGGATTTTGCCAATTTTGCCAAAAAACCCCCCTCCAAAACAGAAATAGATGAATTTGGAGATTTTGACTTCGATGAGTTTACCAACACTAACCCAAAGAGTCAAGAAAAAATACTCACCAACCCAGTGACCGCCAAATCAACTAACACTAATTTGGTAGATTTTGGATTCGAGACCCAGAAAGTCCCTTAAACTAGTGGCTTTTAAACAAACTCCAATCTCAATTTCGCCCAGAGGTTCGAACATAATGAAAAAGATTTACGTAATTGATGAATAATATGATTAGTGGGGTAAGAAGTCTTTGCTACGAACATTTATGGAGTGAACAACAACTATCTAGACTTGAAAGATAGCAGGCAAGCATCATCTTAGGCATGGACACCCACTTATGAGTATGAGCAGAGAGCTAATAAAAACTGGACAGATCAAATAAAGCCCGACCTTACTGTTAAGCAAATGAGCAATAAGGTTAAAATGGCTGTGGAAGAAGCATCAACAAAAATTGAGTAATTCACTGATTCATTGATATGATGACGCATGAGATCAAAATTACTAATAAACTTTATCAATATAATGAATAAAAATTAATGAAAAGATCACAAGAACTAAAATAAAATAGAGGCTGTACCCCCTCAAGCACTGCCAAGCAGCAAGTCTCAGAATTAAGAAAGAGCTTCTTTGAAAACATTGAAAACAAGTTCTCCATCACCCACACACCCAACCGAAAGGAGAAGTCTTATAGTCAACTTAAGCAAAAGGCGCAGCTTGAGTCAGAGCCAAGATAGGAAACTATCCTTAAGAGAGAAACTAAAGGAAAACACTAATTCGATGTTAGACTTAACAATATTGAACAAATTAATAAGAACATCCAAGATTTATTGAAATATGTGAAGAAAGATCAATGCTATGAGGAAAAGTAAACCTTGAATTACGAAAAAAATAACCTAATGGAAATGAGGAAGCAGGAATTTAATCGGATTAGAAAGCATATGGAAGAAAAAGATCCTCATCAGACCAAGAATTAAAAAATAAGGCCAAGCCTCAAACATGCCCAAAATAAGAATTTTAAAGATCAATAAGCAGAGGGAATTACCAATCAAAAAGTGGATGTGATACATAAAGACCCCACCTGGAATCTCCGAGGAGGAGCTAATGAAAAGAAGTCCATTATCTTAGGGCGAGAAAAAATAAACACAAACACAAGAGAATTATTCAGGGATAACTATAGATAAATCATAAAAAAATCTCAAGAAAATAATGAGGAAAATATGCCTTTCCAAAGTAGAAGCAAGCTATTAGATACTTCTTATTCAATGAAGCCTTTGGAAAGTATTCCTAGTGTAACAATGGAAAGGGCAAATATCTTTTAAGTATCCAATCCTGAGCATCTCCATATTGATAGTAAGCTTGAGGAACTTCAGGAAAGAATTTCAAAATCTGACCAGGAAAGAAGAAAACTAGAGATTAAATATGGCGATATAGGAACAAACAGCCCTCCAACTGACCTATATTATGAACCCATTTCCTCATATGCAGACCAAGAAGAATCGATTATTGCCAGTTCGGGTATTGAAGCAAAAAAATATGGCTACAATTAATCTTCAAGCCTCCGTAGAAAAGAAAACTCTTTCCAATTAAAGGCTTATTCTTGTGAATCCTTAAGTGGGAAAAAATAATCAACAAAACTGGCAGAAGTTCTGAACAAGCAAATTAGTTTAGATCAAAAATTCAGGAATAGCTGTGAAAAATTTGTTAATTTTGGTAAACCAGACAAGTGGATTGTCCTCCAAAAAGAACTGTAATTAAGGAATTGGCACATTTAACAAGAAATATTAAAAGAATAGTTTTCAGTTCTACCTTGCTAGCATAACCCCTTTGACTGCAATAAGCAAACTAATTAAAATGACTGTATCAAGTAGGTTGCTCTGAAGTATTTTGATATGATCAATTTCTGGAATGAAAGTGTCTCTGGTTGTGTTTCCCTCCAAAAACTTGAATAATAGTACTTCAATGCAGAGCAGTTAGATTTAGAGAAAAAAGGATATCTCTCCATTGAAGACATAGTCTGTTTCATTAATTTATCTTCTGGGAGTTTCTTTAGAAATAGAGATGTGATTAGGACATTTAATCGGTTTATGAAGAGGCAGATCATAACTCAGTCTTAGAGACTGCATTCAGGCTCCAAGCCAGCTGGCATATATTATGAAGCATTCCTCCATAAAGTAACCAAATGATAACTTTATCTAACTTTTTAACAATAATTATATGCTTAAACTGCTGAGCTGTGCTGGCTTCAGAGCAGTCTCAATAAGAGTCACTATTTGTTCATAATGCATCTGATACGATAGCTAGATATTAGGATCAAAACAGCGCCATTCACCCATTCATCCTGATGTTTTGCCCCGTTAATGAAAGATATACCCAGAAACCACTGATCCACTGCTTCCTTGGTGACTGATTGGAGTAAAACCCCCCATATAATAGTGACTATTTTTGCAAATCTTCATTGGCTGCCAGCCCCATACATTTTGAGAGACCGTCAGGGTTACACTAGCATCAGTGTCGTGACTTCTACACATAATTTTTAATCCTCGAGCATACTGCCCATTTCTTTGCAATTGAATTCCATTAATATAACTTCCATAAGGACACATAGCAATTGCTCCCCATGCTTGAGAAGCCAAAGCAAAGGTATAAGATTTTTGGTCATTCCAATTTTCAGCATGGCATGCTTTGAAGCTTATTCCAGAATCAACTATGCTTCGATAATAACATTTTTTCTTAATCCATAGTGTATACCACAATCTCTTGCACCATCGATGGGTATAGTCTCTGAGACTGAATTGAGCTCCACATCCATAATACCCAGCAGGGAATTCAATACGATTATGAGGAACACCCCATTCCCCTCTATCTGAAAAATCGGCAGCAACATATATCATAAATGTGGTTAGAATGAGGAATTTTTCTACATTAACGAACATTTTTTAAAATTTATACCAATGGAAATTTAACTTATTTGATAAATAATCAAATAAAGTATTATTAAGGCATCATATTAATGAACAATATTTCAGAACTTTTGTATCATTGTTTTAATTGGTTTCGATTTAATCTAATAATTTACCATTTCACTTTCTCACTTATAAGTTGAGATCTCTTCTTAAAGCCACAGCAAATCATGCAAGCATTAATAATCCCTCTCTATCTGCTATCTGCCTTATTTGGTGAATTTGGTGATTCAACTTGCAGATTCACTTATCCATAACCATTGCTTTGAGGATTATAATTCTCAGTATAGCTCCTGTTTTTTATTTCTTTCTAACTCCTGGATTATTTCTCTTTTTTGTTCTGGTGACTAAATTATTGACCTTTTTATCTTCTATTGCATTGCTATGTACAGGATCCCATATTAAATAATTATATTGATAGTTTTATGATACTGAATGAGAGGTGCATAGCTAAAAACAAAAACAAGCTAATCTCGTCTTTTTTTTGAAATTTATCTAACTACAACTAAAAGCTGGGACAAATTCTTATAAGGCTGCGAATTAATTAAATATAACCAATGACCACTGAAGATAAGTACAGGATCGACTATGAACATGCTGATGAACCAAACTGCTGCAAACTACTACTTCCAAAAAAGAATGCGGTACCACCAACCAATAAAAGAACACAGCTCATCCGAAGCCCAAAAATAAAACTGATATCTAATAAAGCACTACCAGCCAATCAATCCATCCATTTGGGTAAATATCATCCAAGAGTACCCAAGTTCCAAAATACCAAAAAAATAGCTTATAAAACCACTAAAACTATTGATCAATCAAATCATGAGCTAAATTTGGTATCTGCAGGGTCCCATGAGTGTATTGTAAAGCCAATAGAAAAATTAGACTGTTATAATATGGATGATCAGTCCAAGCATGAAAAGTTGTTGAAAAGTACCTCTCCAAGTATCTAAATGAGACAATAATTTTAGCAGGATATTCTTTTTAATGAAATACCATCCTGCCATTCTCATTCGCAAGAGAATAGTGTTTTTTTGAAAAAAGGAAGTTTTTATCAGGAAAGGCCGAGAATATGGAACTTTAACGACATCAAGGAAGTTACATCTCACTATGAATATAGTGATAATGATTCTGTTCAATTAAGGTTTAGAACTGAATACTCAGAAGTAATATTCAATGGGGAGCAAATGGACAATCTGAGTCAAGAAATCTCGTCCTTTAAGTCTGATTTACTATGATCAACGATTTTCGTTATTATTCCCAATTATTTCATGAATAATCAAATGATGCTAAATTTTTGTATTACTTCTTTCTTAAGCAACTCAATTGGAAGTCGCTGGGGCTCCTCATAATAGTTCCGAAAATTAAACAGAGTCCCACCTTTCTCGAAAGGAAATGTTTATTCAATGGATAAGCAGTCAATGATTCGACTTAGATGAATATATGCCTTTTTCTCCTATGGCTCACTTTTGAATTGCTTACCATGCATCCAGTACTCAAGATTTTTTGTGTACTACCTGATGAGTTTTTGGTAGACCTTTTAAGAGGCCGGGTGCTGTGGATTTTTAATCACATTTTGGGTTTCCTCATCCAAATATTTAATTCTATCTTTGATACGAGAGTGAACACTCTCATAAAAAACCTTAAACACATCGAACTACTTTTCAATATAGGTTCTGATATCTTTATAGTCCTTTTCATGGATGAACAGTTCCCAGTACTCCATCCCCTCAAAATATTTTTTATTATCCATTGACATCTTCAACCACTGCAGACGTTCTAGCAACTTCCTTATCAATAAATAGCCGACAATGTCACCAAGTTTAATTTCCTGTCCCATGTTCATGGTCTATTCAGCTACTGATGCTAAGAATACATATATATTCCGGTGATGAAGCAGTTTATTCGCATTAGATTTGAAGCACTTGATGATTTTTTCCCTTGCAGTTTCTTCAATGCCGATATTGTCCTCCTTATCAGTTGATGGTTCATCCTCTCTCTCATACTTAGTTTACTTGATTTCATTGTCTCTTTTACTTTCCCTTTTAATCATATTCCCATGAAAATCATTGGGTTTGGTTTTCTTGCTGACAACATCATATGCATAGTTATTAATGTTCTCTTTTTTGCAGATTTAGTTTGGGTGATCGACCACCATGTTGGCCTTGAGGTAAAATTTAGACATATTTAATGATACATCCTCTGATTATTTCATGGTGTTCTCCATCTCTTCCTTCATTTTGTCTTCCAAATAAGTGGTTATTTTGTGGCTAAACAAATCCTACCATTCAATACGCTTCTTGGGATCAACTACCAGCATTTTCCTAATCACATCCTCAGTCACCAGAGAAATGTTGTTTAAGTGTCTGGGGAAACTTAATGGCCGATTCTTGATGTTGTTGACTAGGTCAACCATATTTGCAGCCTTATATGGTACACTATATATCATCGTCAATGTACATTCCAAATAAAAATTAGTAGAAAACAGTTCCGATTGACCAAATATCAGCTTTATTATTATAATGAGTTCCACCAAGAACTTCTGGGGCCATGTTCAATGGAGATCCCAGCATAGTCTAGGCAAATTCTTCATTCGTGAGTAATTTAGAGAAACCAAAATCTGCAATTTTTATTTCACCATCATGTAGCAGTATATTGGCAAGTTTAAAATCTCTGTGCATGATTTTGTGCTTAACAAGTGTCTTAAAGGCATTGAAAATTTGGATTAGGAACTCAATTGCTTGATCTTCAGAGAGTGTTTTCTTTTTTTTCAGCAGTTGGGATAGATCTCCTTCATTGCAGAATTCCATAATGAGGTAGAAATTGTTGGCAGTCTTCTTGATATCATAGAGTTTGATTATGTTTTTGTTGTCACAGGTTTTGAGCACTTTGATCTAGTTTTCAAGCAACTCCATGAATTTGCCTAGAATAAATGTTAAGTTACCTTTAATGTTTTATCTTTTGATGGCTTTAATGGCTATATCCATGCCATTAGATTTGTTATACCCCTTATAGACATCTCCATACTGTCCTGATCCGATTTTACGTTCAAAAACATAGTTGTCAACTACCTTTGGCATTTTAAATTAATAAATAATGCTTTTATCTCTAAAATGTTATCCCAATCAATGTTTATAACTAGAATCCTTGCACCCAGGCTCATCACTTCTCTTTATTTTCCCTTTCACATCAAGTCTCGACCATCATATGTTCCCACTCAAAGTACATAGCTTCTACCCTTTTCTATCAACTATCTCCATGATAATCCAGGCGCGAGAAGATATCCCAAAAAATTGGGTCGTGGACCTGGATCAGGCAAAGGGTATTTAATTTTATTGATTTAGTAAATTTTCTGGGAGAGGCATGAAAGGCCATAAGGCTAAAAGCGGTGGTGGAGTTAGTGTTAGATTTGAGGGTGGGCAGACTCCTATTCAGCGTCGCTTACCAAAGTATCCTAGACATGGGGAGTAATTGATGTTTTACTGTTAGAAATCGAGAGTATCTTAGTTATTTAAATTTGGGTAGATTGCAATACTATATTGCATTGGGAGTCGTAAGTCCTAACTAGCCAATCACAATCAAAACTCTTTCAGATCGAAAAATTGTTCAAAATATTAAATTTGGAGTTAAGATACTGGGAAGAGGAAGATAACATTTCAATACTCCAGTTAACATTGAAGTGACTGATGCAAGCAAGTCAGCTATTGAAAGAATTAAGTAGTGTGGAGGATCAATCAAACTAGTCTATAGAAATCAGTAGACACTTAGAAAGCATTTAAACCCAGAAAAGTATCCGTTACCAATTGAAGAACCTATTCCCGACCTCAAGATCATTAAAAGAATAGAACTAATAGAAAATAACCGGAATCATCCTGTTTAGTATCGTAGACCAGAGTGGAAACTATCATAGTCAGAGCCTATCAAGAGTAACTTCGTATATCCAGTTCCACAAGTCGAAAACTCGGGAAAAATTAGAAAAAGAAAACTTCGCTTATGGAGAAGAATTTCTTATCATTTATGAAACTACTGTTATTAAGGATCTGATCAATTACTATAAATATACTGAATCATCTTTCTTTGGTTGGTATCTACGCGAATGCCAAATTATATTCTCATTCACACGCCATCATTATTTATTATATAACCTCACAAATGTCTCGGCAAGAAGAGTTTGATTATCTATTCAAAGTAGTCTTGATTGGAGATTCAGGAGTCGGGAAGACCAACTTGCTATCCCGATTTGTGGATAATAGCTTCACTACTGATTCTAAACCCACTATTGGTGTCTAATTTGCCACCAAAAATATTGTTATTGACAATCGAGTTATTAAAAATCAAATATGGGATACTGCTGGGCAGGAGAGATTTAGGGCTATCACTAATGCCTACTACAAAGGGGCAGTTGGAGCGATCATCGTGTTTGATGTCACCAAAGCTAAAACATTTGAGAATGTGGAGAAATGGTTTGCTTAATTGAAGGATCATGGTGAACAAGATATTACTATCATGGTAATGGGAAATAAAACCGACCTAGAGCCCAGATAGGTGCAGCTTTCAACAGCTGAAAATTTTACCTGTGAAAATAATCTTTTATATATGTAGACATCAGCTGCCAATGGCTATAATGTCAACGAAGCTTTTAATAACTTGATCAAGGGTAATTACTTTATCATACAGAAATTTATCAAAAAATGAAGATTATTCCTGAGCCAATCGCCCCAACTCAGATCAAGCCTAACCAGTCCAATAGCAGCTCAGTTGAAAACAATACTGAGAAACCTGCAACCAATCCAGATGATAAGATTAAGCTTCAACAAAAAAATTAACAACCCACCAAGCCCAAAAAACAAGGATGTTGCAACTGATTTCATTAGGTAAGAATTTCATCATCTATGTATCCTATTTTATCGCCCAGAACTCAGCTGTCAGTTTCCATTTCTCCAATTTATATTATCCATGAGAAATATAATTTATCCTATGACAATAACTGATAAAAACTGATTGGAATGGATAGTGGTTGCATAGATTTGAAGATAGTATCAATTTAATCTCACTTCTACTACCATTGCAAAAAGTGACTTCAGCTCAGATAGTGGTAGTTGTTCATTTCCATTGAAGTCTAGTTCATCAATAAAACTGACAATGTCATCATGAGTGGGGCAGGGTACTCCTAAATATTCACTCAGTCCCTTGATAGCGTCAAGGGATTCTTCTTTTGAGAGATACATCTGGGACTGCTATTCATATTTATGAAACAGCTGTCGGAGCATTGGAGTGTTTGATGCCATTGCAGTTTATTGATATTTTTATTAGTATATATTAATATAGATGAAGACTGAAACTTAAATTACTGTTTAAATAGGGGAAATAGTGGCTACTGAAGCTTTGCTTGAAACAAGTGATCCTTTAGTTATCAAACTGTTCTATTCCTGTAGCAGAGCCGATTCCAAGATATTCAAAATTGATAGCTCTGTGGTTAATATTAATCAAACTCTCAAAATAAAAAATGTCATTGGTAATGAACTCTAGTTCTGGCTATGCAGCATCAATGGGAAGCTAATCGTACACTATTCACTAATTAGAGGCCGTTGGAGGTTTAAATCTCCCCAATGCAGGAGATAATATCATTGAATTTAAATTAGTTAATACCAATTTTGCAAAAATGAGCATCCATGTAGAGTAAGAAACTTATTAAGCACAGATCTAAAGTCATAACTATTGAGAAAGAAATCTATGTTGAGCCAGATGAGGAACTCCTTAAAAAAGTAGAAGACCCCCTTGAGAGACTCAAAAAAGAGGAAGATGAAAAGCAAAAAGCTAAAGAGGCGGCAGAACAGGCTGAAGCACTGAAAGCACAAAAGAAGCCAACAGTAACCCTCACCCAATACCACAAGAGAGATTAACCATTTGTATGATTCTTTTATTATATTGAACAATGCTGTCAATGTTGCAGCAGCCTATTAGCTAGTTTTCGTGGGGAAATGGGTGATATGATTTTGTAGTTGTATTTAATAAGCATATATAATTTCATAATATAAAATGTAATTGTATAAAGTGGGTAAACTGATTGGGAGTGGGTAAATGATAAGTCTGATGTAGATCCTTTGGTCAGGTGTTTCTATGCTAGCACAGGGAAGAGCAAAAATATTACGTGGTAAAGAAGCTCCGAATGATGGAACTCTAATAGAAAGATAAATAAAACATTGAAAATTAATTAAAAATACTACAAAGACTCAGGCATCCCAATATAGTCTCCTACAAGGATTCATTCACCGACAAGGATGGCAATTTATGCATAGTTATGACCTACTGCTAAAGTGGAGATATGGATGGGAGGGTCAGAGCCATTAAAGAAAAAGGAAAGAGCTTCACTTAGTCTCAAATCCTCGACTGGCTGGTTCAAACAGTACTTTAAGAGTAATATAAGGCACTAGCTATACACTATTTGCATAACCAAAAAATACTCCATCGAGACTTAAAGACACAAAATTTATTCTTGAAAAAAGATGATAGAGTCAGAATTGGTGATTTTGGTATTGCAAAGATGGTAGATTCAACCCAAGATTTAGCAAGCACAGTGATTGGGACTCCCTATTATATGGCACCATAAGTATTTAAATATAAGCCTTATTCATACAAAAGTGATATATGGTCATTAGGAATAGTGCTTTATGAGATGTGCAATTTACGTCGACCTTTTGATGCCCAAAGCTATCAAGGGTTAGCTGTGAAAATTATGAAAGGTTCTTATCCATCTATTACTCCAACCTATTCTAAGCAACTAAGAGATCTAATAAGTTCAATTTTGTCTTTGAAGCCACAAAATCGGCCAAATATCGTAGATATTTTAAATAAGAGTTTTTTAAGGAAGAGACTATAAAAGTATGTAAATGAAATGTTTCAAAGACTCAATATTGCGGACACAGATGATATCTACCTAGATACCCTCAAATAGCAATCATAATTGCTCAATATAACCATTGAAGAGGAAACTATTAAAAAATATCCATCCAGTAAGGATTTAGACAAAAGAAAAACTAGGAATATTTTTACTAGAAGAGGTTAAGAGGAAGAAGCTTTTGAATTCCGCCAAGAATTTAACGAAAAAAGGAAGTCCACCTTTTAACGAGATTCCAATTCTCTGGATAAGAATCTCAAAAAGAAATAGGATATTGGATCATCTTCATACAAGGCTCTTAATTTGCCATTTGTGCTAGAGAATGAGAAGGAAGCTTTTGTCGACCACAAGAAGAAAAACATGATGGAAAAATAGACCAAACATAAAGAAAAATATGAAAGAAGTACTCCCCACAACTACAACAACGATCCTTACTATCAATAGAACATCAGAAGATTCAAAATGCAGGAAGACTACTCAATGGATGAGTAGAATGAAATCGAGGAGGGACTGATTGATGAGCAAGTCATCAAAGAAGAATCAGATGAAGAATTAGGATAAACCACTAACAACTTCTATGAGGATGAAGAGGAAGCCCCGGAAATGTACAATAAGAGCTATTACAAAATCTTAGACCAGGTTAAAGTGTTAAAGCACATGTGTGAAACTGATCTAGGCACTAATAAATATTTAAGAGCCTATAATGCAGTCAATAATGGAGCTAATAAGGCAACGATGCTAGAAATACTCGGTCCAGCTAAAATTGGCTATTGGCATCTGATTGACCAAATTATGTTCAATGAGAGTATTCTGAGGACCCTTCCAAAGGAGTGAGTTAATTAGCAATTATGATAGTTCAGTTTTTATTTTATTGTGATTATATAACTTAGGATGATGATAGACTCGGTCCTTCGGGAAAAACTGACGCAACTCACAACCAAATGCGACATTCTATCTAAAAATGTATATTATTCTATATTTAGGCCAAGTATGTGGAATGCATAGACATCATGGAGGAAATAGTCTCTATTAAAAGGAATGTCTATGGCCTTGATCACCCCTAGTGTGAAAAGTCCACTGAGAAATTGTGTGAATATTTGAATTTAGCTGCAATGATTTATCTACAGAAATAAAAGTTTGATCGAAGTCTAGATTACCTAAGAAAAGCATAGCTAGTTGCTCGGAACTCTTTGCAGTACAAATCAACCACATATAATAATCTAGCTTGTTTCTATCGGAGAACTGGCAAGATTAGAACAGCACTAACTTATCTAATACAGGCACTAGAAATGGAACTTAAGCTAGAAGAACCAAAAACCCTGCCTGATACTCATCTGAATCTCTGTGCAGTCTTAAGTCAATTAGATAGGCATGAAGATGCACTGCAACATGTCATGCTGTCAATTATTCTACTCCAAGATGAGTTCCTTACCAATGCTTTGCCTCATCTTCAAACTTCTTAGGATCCTATCAATGACGAAAGATTGGCAATCTTGGCTATTGCATATCACAACCTTGGAGTGGAGTTTGAGCATTTAAAAAGAGTAACTTGTTCGTTTACAATAGTATGAAGAGGCTGTCAAAATTTACCAGAAAGCCTTGAATATTTCCAAGGAAAACCTCAGCAATAACCAGCAACTCATTCAGAACCTGACAAAAGTTCTCAACAGTGCTACTGAGCAAATCAAGGACAATAAAAAAAACTATCTAGAATCGAAAAAGAGGAAAATTGATAGGTAGCTTTCTGAGACAAAAAAAGATATCTATAAGGAACTAGCTCGACCTCTTTAAAAGTATGGCAACACCCACTACCCGAAACTCAACATGAACTAATTTTTGCATGAATCTTATGATTCTAAATTACCTTCAGTATGGTATTTGAATGATCATAGAGATAGAAATATACCCAGGAGAGCACCAGAAAAAAGAACATTGACAAGGGGTTTATCACAAGGAAGCAACCAAGATATTACAAATCCTTCGCAGCAACATCTTCTGAAGGCAGCAGAAACATGCCAGTAGAGAAAATAGAATCACATGATACTCATCATATGGGTTAATTAAATAACATCTGAGATACTGACACATCTAACTCATTTCCAATAATGAAGAAGTTAAGGTTTTATAAACATTGAGAAGCAATCATTTCCGACGTGTTTCATTCAAGAATTTCTTGGTCTGACTGCGAGTATTTATCTTCTTTAGGCACAGCTGGCATTGATATTAGCCATCTGGCAGGCTTCCCAATCCAAGACAGTCTAAATGGAAGACTTTCGGACAAGTATCACAGCAGAGCAACTCTCCCATTCCACCACATATCTCACATTCTTCTTCCCATTTCTAATCGTTGTCTTTGCCAGCTGTGGTTTTGAGTAGTTTGGTGCGGCCCTTAACTTCTTCATATTCTTTCCTCAGTTTTCTCATTTTCCCCACATACTTTTCGATGTTCAGATATAAAACAGCCACTAGAAAGAATAAGTCTGAGGTGTTCTAGCATTTGGAGGCATAATTGAACCAACTATACTTGTATTTTTCATTAATACCCCAGATTTTAGCTATATTATAACCCAAGTACTTTGAATCTTTTTTATTTTAGTGTCAATTTCCTCAGCAGTTTCTTCCAGAATAACTTTGTACTCTATTTCCACCACACAAATTTTCTCATTAAAGGTCCTTACTTCAGTGAGAAAATCACTAATAGTGCTAAGCTTGGTTGAAATCTTGTCAATCTATTTTAATTAAAGCATTACAAAAATGTTTCTTTCTTACTCCTGGGCCCATCTTGCATTTCTGTCTTCTAAATACTTTGTTACTTTTCTTTAAGCCTCTAGAATCAGCATCCTAACACTTTCCAATGATATTTCATTGATGCTCGAAAAACTGAATTTGGTGGGATTGATCTAACTGGGATTACTAATTGGCTTTGGTAGGATTATTCTTCCACTTTAGATGGTTTCCTAGGTAATTTTCTCAAGGTTCAGGACTGAGTATTACCGAATAGATTCAAATAGTTACTTTTATCTGATTCCCTGAGTGTTTAGACTCCGAGTGAACTCTTCAATCTCATTGAAAAGATAATATCCCCATTTATCATTGGTTTCTACCAATAGTCTATTGCTTTGGTCCAGGGTAAACTAAATAAGATTCTAAAATACCCAATAGTTATTCTTGCATTTGTCTTGGCCAACCAACCAAACATGAGAGAACCCAGAAAAAATTTCCAGGTGGTCAATATTATTATCGTCGTCTTTGATTGACTCCAAAATTGTTGACTTCTCCTGCAATAATGACCTTTCAGTCTCAATAAGCTACCTATAACTTAGTTAATGTTCCGTTTTATTTTTTTTGATCATTTTCCTGGCTTTCTTCTGGTTTTTGTGGTTATTCTTGAGCTTTTCCCTGACAGCTGAGAGCTTTCCCTCCTCGACTTTCTTCTTTTCAAGAATTTCAGCTTTCTTTTTATTGTTTTATTTTTCTATTTCATTTTTCTCATTCAATAAACCTCGAAATAGATTAGTCTCTACAATAGTAGCTGCCAAGAGGTTGAAAAAGGCAAATCTTTCATTGGTTTAATCAAAAATTTGGTATTCACAATTATTTTCTAACTCTATTATTCTTTCTCGAATGGATTCATATTTCGGGGGAATTTTATTGTTTTTCTCCAAAAAAAATAAAACAACATTGAGAAATTTAGGCCAAATCAAATCAAATAGTGAATCAAGGAACCCACCTTCACTACAGAATTTTAACAAACTCAAAAAAGCAAAGTGCTAACTCTCACGAAAGCAATCTATTTTGTCTCCTAAATAATCTTTCAGGAAAAAATTAAGGAATTTCATCATACAAGATGAAAAATCAGGCTATAATATAGGCATCAGCTTTATAAAATAATACTTACAAGTTGTTTTTCCAACTAAGCAATCTTCAAATGAGGATCTATGTTGAAAAAGGCAGGAAATGTTAGCATTATGTTCCAGATCTCAAGGAGAGAACCATAATAGGCAGGAAGGGGGGCGGGCTTAGGTCTGAAAGCCAATGTGGATCTCTTCAGAATTTCTGGGTAGAAATCAAATAGGGAGTCTTCAACAGGGTATTTGATTTCATTATCCTTTCTTAAGTATGGGAATCTCATGAAGAAATCATGTAGATTTTTATCATTAATGATTGAAGTTAATCCAGGGCTGTATTTAGGGAGCTAAGGCAGAAGTGGGATGCAGTGGCTCTTTTTTTAATTTTTTTTCTGAAACTTAAGTTATTTCTTGAGTTATTTATTTTTTTCTCTATCACTACAATTATATTTTAGATTACTGGCAGCGAAAACACTGGTCCTTAATTTGCTAGCACCGAAAATGATAGGTTTTTTAGCATTTCCCGCATTTCTCAACTTCATCTAATTCTATCTTTTTTAGGCACAAGGAGCATCTTGGAAGCTTTACTTTCTTCCGTAGTTCTTTCGATTCAGAAGTGCTATTCTTTACGACCTCCTAATTTGATTTCTGCCTTGGATAGAACTGTGGCGGGGGCATCATCATCATTGGATGGCGCGCCCAATTCATTTGGCTATCTTCATAAGCACTATAATTACCGAACATCGGCTGTTGCAGGAAGTTCCTGGGAGGTATGAATAATTAATGTGGGTATTGAGATTGAATAAGTCTCAGCATCCCTGCTAAAGGGTTGGAATTTTGATTGGAGTTGGGGTTTGGAGAGTTATTTTAAAAACCATCACTCATTTGTTGTTTTTGAATAACCTCAGAAATAATTTATAATTACGCAGTCCTTTTTGGGCCCTGTAAAGCTGGTATGTTAGAGAGCCTAACTTTTTATATGATTTAGCATTATTTTTTGATCTTTTTTCTTTAAGTTACCAATTAAAAAACAGTGTGTTTTTTCTCAGAGTGCCTTCATACATCCGCTATGGATTTTTAGGCCTCACTTGGGATTTTTACTGAGCTAGAAAAGTAATGAGCCCTGTAATCAGTCGAAAATGTCTATAATAATGGAGGTGCATGATTTTGAAAAAAGTTCTACATTGTCTTTTTTGTTCATGTAACAGTTTAAAAGACCAATGAAGTTGGCTGAGAATAATTAAAAGCCTGAAGCAACCTAAAATGAAGAATTTGGTGAATGTTTTGTTTATTTTTTCCGACTAGAATAATTTATCATTTCTATGACTTTTTTTTCTGAGAAAAGGGCATTCACTATTATATGATAAACAAAATCTCAGCCAGTAACTGAAAGATCATACAACCAGTTTCTATCGAGAAATATTCTTGAAGTTGGTTCAGTCATTCATGCATTCAATTTAAACTGAATTATGTTTCTTATTATGAGGAATGAACTTCTTTAATCTTGGTTCTTAGAATAAGAGGAAAAGTGGTCTCTGTTGCCAACTAAAACTTCTATCCAAATATCTATTCTATTATAATGATATATAATCAAATTAGAAGCAATAAACCAAAGAATAAAAAATAGCAAAGGAACCCATTTCCAACAACTTTTTAATTGGGGAATTACAAACTCAAAGGAAGAGCTACTCACTCCAGAAGTGATTATAGTTGAGGCTTACCTCCTGAAGTAGTGCAGAAAAGAATGATGGAATCTGAGTTTAAGAATAATTTTTTTACTACAAAATTGATTATAATTGATCTATATGGATTGGCCTGCTATTGCTTCAATCATATATACCGTAGCCTGGTCACTGTCTTTCTATTTCCAGGTGCTGGATAACTACAAACTCAAAAGGTATCTAGATCTGTATAGTGTAGTGTTGAAGGCTTTTCTCTTAACTATCTGGTTCTTAATATCAATGGCTATATTCTATATGGTCTATACTCAACCATTGGATTCTTTCTTCATATGGAAGGAGCTGGGACAGTAGTAATTGCCGACTTAGTGTTTGTCTATCACGCACTCTTACTAGTATCCATTCAGACTTGCCAGTGCATTATTTATCCAGTATGTGTGAATATATGTAGAGAGGATAAAATTCCATATCTATT
Source organism: Terebella lapidaria (assembly GCA_949152475.1). NCBI lineage: Eukaryota > Metazoa > Annelida > Polychaeta > Terebellida > Terebellidae > Terebella > Terebella lapidaria. Next base: position 26,372 of record CASCJZ010000484.1, read on the forward strand.
TACAGTGTGATAATTGTAGCCATTATCTGGATTACTATTATATTAGAAATAGTGCTGACTGTAGTACTTTAATTATCTGAAATAGTATTTAGAGATCAGCCCTTGGTTGGAATACTGGAATCCTGTAAGTCTTATGGGCTATGGAAAACTGACACTCAGTCTTATTAAGTATAGCCCTGCTGTATATTGGAACTATAAACGAAAGAGCACTAAGGGATGGTCAATTATGAACATTATTTTGGACTTAGTGGGAGGATCACTTTCTTTGGCCAGTGGAGGACTATCGACTGAAAATGGTTTGAATATTACGAAAATGGCCTTAGCTATCTTAACAATTGTTTATGATTTAATTTTTATTCTGCAGCATTATGTGATCTACCCACAGAAGCCCAAAGTTCCAACTCAAGAACAGGATTAACAGTCAGTCAACCTCATTAATCAAGGTGTGAATATTTAGTGATTCTGTATACAGGTAAACAATTTAAAGGAATAAAATATCATTTCTTTCTCTAGCGACAGCAGGTCAATACATGAATGAATAGTACTACTATTCCAAACACAAATATAGCAAAACCTAGGACCAAATTTTTATCCCCTAAGCCCCCTATTTCTGTCATTACTATTTCTTTGGTGAAGGCATCCTGAGTAGGGATATTATTCTTCAGGAGTAGCTGATAATCTCCTGCTGCTAGTGTCAACTTTCCCAACATCAAATACTTCACATTCGTCATGGAAGTAATAAAGTAGTTGATGAATTCATAGGATTGAACGTCTGCCCACTGAGATAGCTGGTAGTTTGATAGACGCATGAAATGAGTGCCATTATAAAAGGGAGATGTTAGTGATTCATCATTTAAAGTAGGGGTATCACCCTGGCTATTGATGATAAAAATCGAATCTTAATAAAATGAACATATTACCATTAACAATTGAATTCATAGGAGCACCACAAGGGTGGGCATGAGTGGAGGTATTGACTAGGTATCCACCAACAGTTGAATTCTGAGACAGTGAGGCATAAATGAAATAGTCAGTACATTTTAGGGAGTTGCCAATGTTTCCATGTAATTGTTAAGAACTATAAGAATCTAAGAATCTATGCACATAAAGACATCAGTACATACGATTGTTTTGATAATATGGATGGATTCTTTAATAGAAATATAAGGTCATAGAGTTTTGTAAGGTGAAAAAGTGGGTGCAGGATAATTCATTCTCAGCACAGTATTCAAAGTACTCGGAGTAGTTAGTAGCTGCAGCACCAATGATGATGGTTCCAATTACAATCAGCAAAAACCAGCAAATGGTCAGGAGAATGTTGGCCGATTTGGATTTGATGTACTAGGGATAATAGAGTTAACGTAAAAAGCAATTGGCAGATTGAGGATCAGGCAAAGATTTTTGCCTGCTAAGGTTTTTCATAATAATTATTAAAATAACACACATTATATAGCCAAGCTAATAAAATCAATGATTATCTTTGGTCTTTGCTTAGATTTGGCAGACTGGGAAATGCATGTTCTAAATGACTTATTGGGTGAGGCAAACATAATTACTTAAATCCTATAGTATAATTAGTTATATTATAATATTTTATCAGTCTTGCTAAAATGGAGGAATTTAGGCAAAAGTTAATACTTGGTCAAACCTATTCCAAGAGGCCAATAATCTTGTCCAAGAAAAATTAGGAGTCTCTCGTCAATCTACATTGCTAATTTATATCAAAGGAGTATTTTGAGGACTTAAACTGCCCAGCTTGCACTAATTTGATGATTTTCCCCAAGAGACTGTATCCCTGTGGTCATACTTTCTGTGAAGACTGTCTTGAAAACCAAAAATTCTTTAGCTCTAGCCGAAACCGGTGTATGTAATGTTTCATACCCATTAAAATCATTCAAAAAGATTTTTTGGCTGAAGGTTTGGTTGACTAACTAACAGTTAAATGTCTAAATCATGGATGTCCATACAGTGGAACCTTTTTAGAATATCGCCAATTTCATTCAAAGAACTGCTACTTAAGCCAAGGACTGGATGAATGGTTAAATTCAGTCAAGAAAGTTACCCACACATATAATAACCATTCTAGCAATCGTTGCCATAACAATTTAATTAAATAGGCATAACACAGGGAGCAAAGTTAAGAACATGCAAATATTAGAATCAAGAACAAGCTTAGAGAATTGTTAAAACGCGATCGGAAATGAGAGTAAGATTAACTTAGAGTGGTAAAGGGTAGAAGCCATAATGATTAAAATGACCACTACTATAATTAATTGATTTAATGATGATCGAGAAGTTGTTTTTGAAATTGGCTGTGTCTAGCTCTATTATGATTCATAAATAATTAACATCTTGATTGGATTGGTCATAAGAAGACTCATGGACAAATTAAGTTCAAAGGACCACGGCTTTAAGTCGCTTGGGACAGGAATTACCTCCAAAATGTAATAATGATCTCGACATAGCCATAAATACCAAAACTTGCATAGGAATATCTCATCATTTGGGTAAAATCCCTCAATTATGGCCAGTAAGGTAATTTCGGTTGTAAATTAGATCAAAGTGGTTCCTCTTAATTATCCCTTTACTGCCTACCGAATATCCACCAGTGACCTTCAAAAGTCAATACCATAATCAGAAAATACTGACCTAGAACAGTCTATTTCAACCTAGACGAGGCAGGCATAAAAACAGAGTCAACAGACAATACCTCAGTGATGATCTTCGTTCTATTTCAGCCTTTAGTATCTGCTAATGGGCATTATATACCAAGTATGTTGCCGATTATATATTTCATCCTTAAAATATTGTTAAATTCATTTCTCTAAAGATAAATGCTTCAAATCCTCCATCCTGCTTTGTTACGCTCCATTCTATTTTTGGATTTTTATCTCTGACTTAATTGATTTAACAAAGATTAGTTCAGATTTATTATTAATTTGACTTCAACAATGAAGAATACTGAAGGAGTAGTTAATTTAATAGGTGGTATCCTTCAATCTATTGATAAAGATCTCAGAACTCAGTCAGAAGCTAACTTAGTTGCCCTCAGAACTTCTAACCCAAATGAACTCATGTTGGCTTTTGTGGAAATTCTTGGAGGTATGTATTTCTATATGTAGGTCCACAATTTTTAATGGATCACAGAAATTTTGCCTCGACTCAAATAAGACTATGTTTATCTAAATTTACCCCTGAAAGCTATGAAAATCTATGGGATAAACTTCTTCCGGGAAACCAAAACTTTATCAAAAATCAGCTCTTTGTTATTCTCTATAGTTAAACTGATCTAGCCCTTAGAAGACACATTGCAGACACAGTAGGTGAGGTTGCGGGGTCAATTGTATGTGAGCAGAAAGATTTATGGCCTTAATTTAAAATTAATGTTTGGCAACTATTTCAAGCTAACAATTTTGAATCAAGCTTATCAGCCTTTCACCTTCTTTAATCCTTTTTTAACTATGCTCCTCACCATTTCCATGATAGCAAAAATGATTTATTTGTATTATTCAAGACTGGCTTAAGTCAGGAGCATATTAAGCTGAAACTTGCTGCCCTAAAGTGTGTTTCTGAATATTTACAGACCTTAGAGGAGTCCTAATTGGGTATGTTCCAATAATTAATTATCCCTATTTACTAAGCTGCCTACATCTGTTTGGTGAGCGATAACTTCAACTAAGAGGGTCTTGAGGCTTTGAGTGAAATGGTAGAAGCCCAACCATTTTATTTTAAGAAGAAGTTTAAAGAACTAGTAGATTTAATGCAGAACATTTTTAGCATTCCCAAGCTTTAAAATGGAATCAAAAATATGACTCTTGAAATTTTGCTTGATTTTTCTGAAAAGTACCCTGGAATCTTCAGGAAGAAAAAAGAGTACATCAATACTTTGCTTGAAATGATCTTTACTCAAATGGTAGCAATTGACTCAAACATAACCAATGAGTGGATGAAGCCACCAGAGGGATATAATGAGGATCTTGATAATGAAGACGATGCAGAAACCACCAGATTTGGTATGGATGCTATTGACAGATTGATTGATGCAGTTGGTGAAGAAGAAGTCCTCCCTATTTTATCAAACATTATTCAAAAAATGTTAGATCAGAATGATTGGAGGTATAAATACACAGCTCTTATGGCTCTTTCACAAATCGGGGAGTACATTGAGGAAGTTGATAAAATATCCTCTATTGTTCAAATGATTGCGAGTTTCTTAAAAAACGAGAACCCAATGCTTAGATATGCAGCTTTACAAGCTATTGGGCAGATTGCAGATGATATGCAACCAGACTTTCAGGAAACTTATGGAAGTTTACTCTTTCCTGTTCTATACCCCCTACTACAAGATCCCATTCCCCGGGTTATAGCTCATGCAGCTGCTGCTCTCACTAATTTCTTCTAGAAAATAAAGTATTCTATAATTGAGGCTCAAATGGATGAGATGATGAATATTTTGTTATACCATGCCAATAATAGTATATCTTTGATCAAAGAAAATGTTATTGGAACTATTTCTAGCATTGCTGAAGTCGCTGAGAGCAACTTTAACAATTACTTTGGGAGAACCACTGAAATTTTATTTAGTATCTTCTAAAGTCACCAAGGAAAATAGTACAAACAATTAAAGGGACAAATCATTGAAACTTTGACCATAATTGGTAGTTCAGTTGGTAAGGAAGTGTTTAGACCAATTGCTGCTAAGCTATTTGATATTATGGTGTATTTGCAGGGTTCTAAAATGGAGCAGGTTGATCCACAGAAAACATTCATTTTAGCTGGGTGGCAAAGAATGTGTTTATTGTATGGTAAAGAGTTAGGAAGTTCACTTAATCTAATTTTACCATCCTTATTTGAACTGATTTAAAATGTGATCAATACAGAGATTGAAATGGGCAACAACTATTTGCTAGGAATTAAGGAAGATACTTAAAAATAAACTGAAACCACCACGAGTACAAATACCTTTGAAAGTGAAGAGGCTTAAGTAGCCATAGCAATGCTTAATGTTTTCATTGAGCAATTAAAGTAACTTTACAGTCCTTATGTCTCGAAGACTGTCGAATTACTATGCAAAATCATTAATGAGCATCCGAACGACAACGTCAAGGAAGAAGCCTGCAAGTGTATGCCCAAATTAATCAGTGCAGTCAAAATCCAAGATCAAAATGTTTCGATTTCACTTGCTAAATACTTTATGGATACATTAGTCAAGAGTGTTTAAAAATAATTTGTCTCAGACACAATTATTATCCAATTGGAGTCCTTGAAGGATATTCTAGATGAAATGAACTTCCCTTTCCTCAATGAACAAGAACTCAGTGGTTTTTCAGAGAAAATGCTTAAACTGTTAAAGGATAGTGATGAAAACAAATCAGAAAGCAGAAATGAACTACATCCTGGATTGGACTAGGATGAGGAAGCTTGGGTTCATGAATAAATTAAACAGCAGGAAGAGATACAAGTTGCCATATCCTAACTGATCGGGGTCTTATTTAAGACACATCAGAATACCACCATGAATCTGGCCAATTATCTTATCACCACCATTATTCCGAAAACAGTTCAACCAGGACAGACCTAGAATATGCATAAATTTGGTATTTTCTTAATTGATGACATGGTCTAATACTTAGGATATATGAGGCTAGAAGCCAATTGGTTTAGTTTTGGGGAGCTACTCCAAAAATACACTTTTGAAAGCAGTTGTATATTAAGGCAAGCTGCCTGCTATGGTCTCGGGGTTTTTGTTGAAAATACTCCCCCTGAAGCACTTAATGTTGATATTTTACATCAATGGTTAAATTGTTTAGTTGAAGCTGCTAAAAAGCCTCGGCCACAATCATAAAAGGAGAGGGTGTATGGCCATTGCCGAGATAATGCTATAGCTGCTATTGGAAAAATCATCAAGAAATATATCACACTATTTGATTGTACCCACTATTTGAGCTTTTGGCTCACTTTTCTACCCCTCAAGCATGATAAGGAGGAGGGAGTAATCCAGCATGCATTTTTAGTAAGATATTTCTTTGACGTAGGTGGATATTGCTCTGAACAGACCTGATATAATTATCGGCATAAACCAAGCAGAAATGATTTAAAAATTAGTTAGAATCATTAGTATTCTGGTTGAAGTGAATGAAAATTCTAAACTGTGTAATGAGAACACCAAAGATAAAATCAAAAATTGCCTATTTTTTATTCAGAATGACCCGCGATTCCAAAGTGTGAATGGGGCAGTCTGGAGCAGCCTCACAGAAGAGCAAAAGAAAGGTGTCCATGATATCATACAGGGTTGAATAAAAATTAGTATATGTTGAGAAACTTAAAATAGACACTAATCGTATTTCAACAAGAGCATGATCATAATGGGGATTACTCATCATCATCTGATGATATTTCTTTGTTTACAATACTTTTGAACTTTTCACATGCCTAGTCTTCCTCTTGCTACAGTAATTTTTCACTTTTCCCGAGGAACTTTGATACACTAGAAGCATATAAATCATCCATGATCACAGTTGACTGCAGCGAGGCAAGCACCTAATGTTCAGATATATGCTAGTAGTGGTACTCTTCCGCCCGAAATTCTAAATCAAAGACAGACCAGTTCACTTGAGTGTATTGTAGGTTTTTTATTTCGGCATCTAGAGTCAGCTAGGAATCTAGTTGTATTTTAATTTTTCCTGGTAGTAGCTGGAGATAAGGCTCCCCTTTTATGTGGGGTTCATTAATTAAAAAAAGCACGATTTTATGGAATTTGGTCATGAATATCGACGAGTAGCACATAATTCGGATAATTGTTTCCAAATGACCGAGAAGTAGGACTTCTTTTCTCCACTATGCATCCATGTTAACTAATGAATTATGTGTCTTAGCCTTTACTTTGGGCTTTGAGCAAATGTTCTCCATGAGAAGTCCGTTCAATAAGGATTTTTCTAGAGTTCCATACTTTATTAGTTCTGAATTGATTATTTCTTGTTCATACTGCTTCTGATTTATAATTTCTGAGTATGATTCCTTGATTTACTGGTAGTAGAATTTGAATGTTGCCTGCAAGCGCCTGGTTTCTTCATTGTATTGACCTTGATATTAAATGATCTCTTCATTTTCTAAGTCACCACACTTGAAATAGGTCTGATACCTTTCTTTAATGGTTGTTGGGTTTATTTCATGCAGCAAGTCAGTTATTTGTAGGTCTCGATGGTTGATTAAGTAGCATTCTATTTTAGATTGGTTAGCTTTGATAAGGAGTGAATAATGCTTATACTCGGGTACCTTTTAATATCCCATTGCTGTTAAGTGATAATCTACTCTCAACAATGCGCCCCTCTTATAGACTGTTACTATGTCCTTTGGTAAGGGTCTAAAGTTCAAAATTCCCCTGAAAGTCTTCCAGTCGATTTGAAATGAGCAGTCAGGAATTGCTTCCAGTTATTACTTTAGATTATTATCATATCTTAATGCTTTAAGCTTTCGAATTTCATCACAAAGTAAAAAATATCAGCCACAAACTTGTACTTCTTGCAAGTCAAGAGATGCTCAATAGCATTAGGCTGCTTTCTTTCTTTGATAGGAAGTTAGATAAGCACTTTTGTTTTTTGATTTTTTTTTTCCCTGCTGAAGCATACTTGTTTAGTTTTACTAAAGGTTAAAGGCGTGAGGAAAATGTTACAGTTATTTTTGATCAGTTTTTCAGCAGCTTAATTTGGAGGAAGTCGAACTGCTAATAGAAAGGGTGTCATTCCAAGACAATCGCTTTTATTAATATGACAATAGATGTTATTATTTTTATTGAGCTTGAGATAGTGAGTGATTTATTTTGGTGCTGCTATGACAACTTTATGGAGAGCAATGGCTGCTGGATTGACTGGAAGGGATATGCCATAAACCCATAATTTTAAGTTCTCTATTTTCTGCCTGATGCTTTTATTAGGGAATATTTCTAACTCCCACATAATTTCTAGTAACTTTCGACAGGAACTCAAGTTACATATGTGTTGTGATTTTCCAAAAATTGATTTCATACATTTAAGAAATTCTTCCTGGTCTTAGAGGTAAATATATCCTTTGATTAATTCGTGATTTCGAAGTTTACTAATGAGCAATTCGCACACTTGAATTAATTTTTAATATCTATCCTGGACAGATCTCTCATTTACTTTGGTATACCTAAAGAAGTCTGTTCTTAAAAGATGTTCATTAATTTCTTTGTTTTTTTTATTGGACTGCAGATTGGGTTGAATTAGTGACTAGAATTCCTGATCCAAAGCTGTTTGAATTTCTGAGATTGTGTTGATTAATTATTTACTGTGAATTTTATACTTTTATACTTGTAGTTTTGTGTGTTTCTTGAGGTTGGGAGTTTCCACTACTGTTTTTTCTGACTCTTTTTCCATTTTCTGATAAATAGGGTAAAATTATGTTTATTTAACTTCATACTGGTAGTTGGGTTTGCTTTGGTAAGGTGCTTTTCTACTTTTCTTTGCTGAACTAAACAGTTCCATGATTCGAAGCCAGAATTTGCTGAAATAATTTATATACACAATTCATAAACTGATAATCTAATCCTTGTATAGATAGTTATTGCAAAAATACTGGATCAATTGGGTGAAAATCAATCTTCCTCATCAGATGATACCCTAGGAAGCAGTTAATTCTCTTATATTGTTTTTCTCTCCTATTACCACCTGTGATTCCCTTCTAGGGCACTGTCCATGATTAATTCAAACTTATTATTCCCTATTATATGGTCAGGGACACAGGAATGATATGAGCGGGGGCATCCTGTGCAAGGTTGAAATATGGGATCTACTGCAATTCTAAACATATTTTCTATCATTCTGGGAATCAATCGATGAAGAGCATATGCAAATGCCTCCAAAGATGGATTAGTATTGACTTCAAGTAGCCAAGGTTTAAATTTTCTGTCAACCAGGAAGTCAATTCCAAATAACTCAAAAGAACATTATTTTGGTCTTGGATTAAGCAAATTATGTGTTGCTTTGATTATTTTGGTTGCAATTTTCTTCATTTCCTGATGAAGTGCGGTAATTGAAAGTTTCTCATTTTAATAATTGAAATCCAGATACCGTTGGAATTAGTGATAAGATAATTTGTTTCCCTATTAAAATTGACCATAGTTTTCACTTTCACTCTGAATGGAATCGTTGGTCAGGTGAATAAACTCATTAGCTAGATCTTCAGGATCAAACAGTTATGAGCTTGTCCTTAAATATCCTTAATTGTACCAAAAACACTTCATAGTCCCCCCAATTGTAACCACTAACATATAAGTCCTGATATCAAATTTTCTCTTCTGATACAGGAAGAGATTAGTCATGTATTTTTGAATGATATATGTTTGCTTTTTATTCTTTTGACTACAAATTTTTGCTTTAATTTCTTAGGTATTCCTGCTCATGAATATACCCCTTCCTCTATTGGAGTTTTCTCCTGGCTTGACAATCCAAACTTCCTTCTGCTTTTTCTTATGGTTCTATTAGAAGGATGTCCACTCCTTGGATTCAACGCTTGTGATATGATAGGTTTTAGGGATTGTTTCTCCCAGGTAATCTTTTTCAGAGGTAAAATAGGAAGTCAAATTACGGAACAGTGCTTTCTTATTTCCAAGCATGAAATTCCTTTTGTAGTGGTTGTGAACAACATTGGGAATTTTTAGTTCTCTTAACTAAACTGATTTTTTATTTTCAGCTGATTTGACTTCAGATCTAGGCTGAAACAACTGTTAGTTCAGATTTTTTCTAATCTACAAAGTGGGTTTATCCATGTTGATTTATAAATAAAGTGAATTTGGCTGATTCTATAGAACTTATTGAACTTTATTTTGAGTCCAGACCAATGAAGCTTTTGACCAGTCATCCGCTTCAATCCACCACCATCTATTCTTCAAAGTGCTGACTATTAATTATCTATTATTGCCACTCCCAACATAATAAGTGAATCTTTTATTTACTTTTTTAGTGTCCAGCATGTCTCCTTCATCAATTTTTTTCATATAGCAACTATAGGAAGACAATATCAGGGAATGAAATTTTTGCATTCTGTAAAGTCGCCCTTCCAGAGAAGCCTCCTATGATAGTTTTCTGATTTTGCTTTTAAGGCAGATTTTATTGACTGATTTTTTCCTGAAGATGATTGACTTGCGACTCAGTTTCTATTTCTGTTAAGTCTTGCATTTAATTCTGGGTGCATTTTAAGAACTGACATATGATTAATTTTTGACCTATGTATTCATATTTTTCTTAAGTAGTTGTTTAATTGGTCTGATATGAAGGCCTGACTAATGTTAAAATGCTTTAAGTTTACTCCTAACGATAAATTTCTCCTGCTGTATTTTTTCTTTTAAAGATTTTCCTGTAGATTTGACCTCTACTTCAGGGAAGCTACCTGGTGACAATCCTTCATAGATTATTTTATGTGAGGAGTGTGCTTAATTTTGGGTGATTATTTTCTTTTTGGTTGGCTGACATATGCTGGGGATTCTGGTGTTGTTGACTGACTCGGTTATATACTAGAGCTGGAGATTGAAGTGAGGTTGATGTGATGGTATTGGAACTTCTTATTGCTGTTCATTGAGATATCGATACACATATGACCTTCGATAGTGGGACAATTACGTGAGTTGCTTATGGTAGACATGCCTCATTAACTGTTTTATTTTATTAATAGAATTATAACAAGATCGTATCACTATACCAAAGTTATTTCTTGATTATTATTCGTTAAATAATAACTCAGATGTTTCAGAGGAGAGAGATGCAGGATCCCCAAGAAAAGCAAAGAAGAGGCAAGCTTGCTGAGTACTACAACATCCTTGAGAAGTGCATCCGTAAGCGATTAGTAATTTAGAAATACCCTCAGACGATAAATTACTACTCAGAGGAATCATCAAGTCAGACCATCAGGAAGTTATACTCATGCTCAAGGAGTTTAGAAGAAAAAAAGATATCTCTACACTTCAAATTAAACTGAGAAAATGGCTAAAAGCTACTAAAAATGATGCGCTGATTGGAATACGTGAAGGACAGGAAATCTTTACCAGTCAAATGCCCAGTCTGAGAGATTTAGACAGAATAAATAAGGAAAATAGAAGATTATCCTAACAGACCCAGGTACTCCGAAGAAAAACCTCCAAAACAGTCATTAAATATTCAGCCACTAGTGAGTCCTAGTTGGATCATATTGCCTTCTCAATAAGGAATAAGCAGCATCAATTGAAAGCAGCGAATGCCTTGAATAGCACTAATGCCAGCAAGGGAACAATAGAAGAAATAGACAGTATTATGGTACCGAATATCCCAGTGGTGCGAACTTAGTCATATAAGAACAGAATTAGCATGAATAATACTGAAAGCTATGAGGAGTATGGGAGTCACACCGAATACATTGAAGGAATAAATAGAAGAATTGCACAACTAATTGATGAAGAAATTAAAAATGAAAGAGAAAATCTCAATAATTAGAGTCCAAGCATCAACAAAGACATAACCCTCAGGGATGATGATAGGTCATTTATGGATACGGTACTGGAAAACAATATGCCCAGGGAAAAATAAATATCCAGAATCAATGATGTTTCCAATTAAACTATGCTTCAATTTCCTTCTTACTCTATCTCGCAATGGGACCCAGATGTAGAAGTTAGATCTAAACAACAAATTAGCCTTATGGAAAGTGATAAACAACTATCGCCAGTGCCAATGTTTGGAGGAGAGGACACTGCAGAAAAATTGAGCAGAATATCATCATATTTTCCACAACATTATGAAGCTATTGCACTTATTAACTCCCAAAGAACACATACTGCACATCCCAGTAGCATCAGCAGCACCTTGAATCCTACTTCCTGCCGAAGTCTGATGATCAATTATGATGACAAGATCAAACTGTTTGAGGAAAAAAAAATTGAAAAGAATAGCTAAGTTCGAGAAACAAAAGGCAGAGAATAATATAGTAATAATAACCACCGGAACTTTAATAAAGAAATTTCCAAAATCGTCGACCAAAAAACTAGAAAATATGGAGGACTTGTTACATTTAACAATGAGGAGGAAGATTCCAACAGCCAAATGTTCATGAAGGCCTCAAATACAGGCTTTAATAGAATCAAAGCAGAACCTAATAACTATTCAAAGCAGACAACAACTGGAAATGAGCACAATATTTCTAAGGGATCAAACCAACTCAATAGATTCGTAACCTTCAATCAAACACCTGAAGATAGTACAATTCATGGGAAGCCATTGATTATTAATCAATCAAGAATATCCTCATGCTCTAGGTTAAAAATAGACTAATCACCATTTTATGATCACAAAAATCGATAATGTGAGTATTGTAAGCCACATGAAGATGATTTGATTGAAAACCTCGATAGGATGACTGCTTCTTTAGAAAAAAGTTAGTCTAAGGGTAATTCAAGAGAAAAACTGAGAGGAATCTCATAGGGGAAAAAGACTTGTTTGACTTAAATGTTAAAATAAAATACAACTAGCCTTAAACTGCCTAATTCTAATAGAAGTGAAAAATTTGGTGAATTCTACAAACGAATTAAGCTAGCCATTGATGGTACCCTTTAATGATCCTTACGCATATTATATTGATAGATTTAGAATTTTATTCAACATTTTTATACATATTTATCACCTAGATTAATGGGGTTCCACGAAAAAATACTCAAAAAAGCTTGTGATGCGGCCTTCAACCATTTTGATAAGGATGACAGTGGGTATTTAGATGTCACTGAAGTTACTAATTTCCTAAATTTTGCTCTCGACCACATGCATGCAGGTTTCAAAGTGCAAGCTGGCTATGTTAACTACTTGATTATCGCATGTGATGGAAACAAAGATGGAAAAGTCCAAAAGGATGAACTTTTTGGAATTTTCCAAAAAGTAGCCCATCAAGTACAAGACGGTTATCAAGGTGCAATGCATGAATGATTATGGTTAAATTTAATTAATTTGCATAAAAGAGTTGTAGCGTGTTTAAAGTTTCTAAAATGAAATGATAATCTAAGGAGATTATCTTCAAAAATACTTGGTCTTAGGATAGAAATATGCCTTTTCTTTAGAACAATTTCTCCCCTTTAATAAGCTCTTCTCACCAGGTTGGATATATTTTCTTGACAATGGATGATTATTGTGTGTATATCCTTTAGTTAGTATAAAGTCACCAGCAATCAGGTATGTAAAATTTGGCAACCATTCTAAATTTTTATTTACTGTTCAAAATTAGCCAGTCAACTAAGTAAGATCCCTGTTTCTCATCCAAGATCAATTAGATTCTATATATTTAATGCAAAGATATCTTGATACCAAATTATAAAGCAAACCAACAATCATTCAATACTTTGAATTACATGCCAATATTGTTCATACTTGTGCTTATGTGGACAGTGTGTCTGACACCAGTCATAGCAGCCATCCTAATTGACTCCGGCAATGGTCATGAGTCGGAGTGTTCTCTCAAGTATATATTTATAATTGGGTTCTTCATTTTTGCTCAAGTTAAAAATATACTGAGTAAGTTTAAAAAATTCACTATGAAATTCTTTTTTGATGTAACTGGAAGTTTATCGATATTTGATCTTCTCCAAGAACTATGTTTTAAGTTGGTAAATCGGAGTCATAGTCGCATTGTGCTAGTTTTCTTTGGTATTGTCTCTATTGATCTACTACCGGATGTTAGCGACCGTCTGTTATTCCCAAGGAAGCTTCCCTAAAAGCATGTAGTGAATCAGATACATACAACTTTCCAAGTCATCTTTCTGAGAAGAATATCCTAAATGGGCACCTCTTGAGCAAAATCTTACATTTCCAATAAGTTTACTTACTCGGGCATTTTTTGTAATGCTCTCTGCTAGTCCAAAATCAATAATTTTGATTCTATGGTCACGTTTGGTAGTCATAATATTTTCTGGTTTAAGATCTCGATGGATGTATCCAGCTTTATGAAGTACAGACAGTCCTCGCATTAGCTCATTGGTGATAAGTGCAATTGTTTTATTGCTAAAAGACGAATTTGCTTCTATTTTAATTTGATAGAGTGTTTTATCTAGTCTTTCCATGACAAGATAAGAATATTTTGGCGTTCGATTTAGAGTGTATACAGTGGGGAACTGTTTAGAGGATTACAAATCTGCTAGTATTTTAAATTAGTTTTCCAACAAAAAAAAGTGCTTTATACTTAAGACAAAGTACCTTCTTCCCATAATTTTATACTTTGCAGGCGTAGAGTTACTGAGTCATTTTACTCTTCACACAGATGATTTCTCCAAATGATCCCTTCCCCAATATCTCCAGAAGCTCATATCCCCCTATATCACTATACTTATCCGCTTAGTATTCATATTTCATGTTATATTATTACAGTTCAATCAGTTTTAATAGAAATACTTTAGCCATTCGACTCGCTAATCCTTTTAAATTTACAATCCTGAAATTTTAAAAGTACTCACAATCTCTCTTTATTGAGCTGAGAGTTTTCTACTAATCTTTATGCATAGGCTTAAATTAGTATGTTTTTTATTGATCTAAATAAGATAATAGCATATGTTCAATAATTATTTAAGAACTGTAAAAAATAGTTTAAAAATGTCAGATTACCAGAGAATTATGAATGAGTTCAAGACCACCCGTCTGAACTAAAACTCTACCCTTCAGAAATTTGAAATTGATAAGGCCCTTGATGAACTGGCCTACAAAAATGCTGGTATCAGTGAGTTTGACAGGGAAGTTGCTAAGTAACTATGGGAACATACCCATAAGGAATCTGGTTCCACAGTGATACTTACAGATTATGTACAATCGATCAGTGAGGCCCTAAATATCCTCAAGCAACAAATAAGACAGCTATAAGGTATACCATAAAATGAAATAGATCAAATTCATCATTAAAGAAATTAATAAACAAAGAAGCAATGCATGAGTGACCTGTTTTCTTATTCGTGCGACTATAGAACCCTTTCTGAACCATTCAGGCTCTAAAGACTTAAGTAGTCAGCAGTAATGAGATAATCACAATATGCTATGAGCAATCACCCATAGAAACTTCGATAAAGCAGCGGTATTTTTGATCTGATACCCTCCAAGAACATTGACAGTGTCGGACTTAAAACAGCCTTCATTTTAGTTATTATTGTGTTAGGCATAGAAATGGTAATTATGTTCCATAAGAACCATTTTCTCTCGATATTAGTCATATGTGCATACTTGGCCATGTATTTCCTCAGTTACTTTGAAAAAACCTATATCAGATTTCTCTTGGTTTTGCTACTGGTATCAATTGTAGAGGATCTCTTTTGGATGATATTCATGGCTAAGGTAGTCCTTGTCCTAATTTAGCATTATTGGAGTCCAGTGACTTAAACCCAGCATTCTACCCTTAATCCTGGCTTTTTAGGCTTTATCGTATTTTTTGTCGCAATCATGATGATTCTCAAGGTAAATGACCTTCATATAGTAGTTGATTTTAGGCATCTTTATCTTTAAGTATTGGAAGAATTCTCCAGACATGAAGAAAAGAGTCAGTTTATTTGGGATGGATATGATGTTAGAGGCAAGACAACCCTATAATAACCCCGTAAGCTAAATAATTTCCGGAAGAACCCCAACTTATTGATGCACCCACAAAAAATAATTCATTCATTTAAATTTATTAAATAACTAACGAGTATTCAAAAACCAGCATATAATGCAGTAACAACCTAGTCCTAATTCAGTCTCAATAGAAGATAGCAACGAACCAACACTGACCAGAACTAGTAGCTTCCGGAATATTTAGACACATCAATCTATCGAAGAGAAAAAACAGTCTAGTAAGAAAAAGTATTCAATTGAAGGAAAGGAAAATAATCCTAATTTACCTAATACCAGACTATCACAACTGCTGAAAGAGGTAAAGCAATAATCTAGCGCCAATACTTCAGTGACTTCACTTAGAAGTCTCAGGTATCAAAAAATCACAGCGAGAAGGCAGAATCTAAGTCGGTAAATGCAGAAAAAATAAGCATTTCTTTTATAAGAGAATCGACCACTGATAAAAGCATCAAATGAAATATCTCCCATTAAACTTAACAGCTTAAAGTCAGTTGAGATGGAAACTGCACATGGAACAATTACCATTAATGAAGAAGGACTTATCAAACACCTAGATACCTACAGTGATTCCATTTATAAGAATGTTGAATTGAGGGTGTCACCTGATGGATAGAAAATTACCATCACTAAGGCCAATCAAAAACGCCACACTAGTCTATCTCAACTACCTTCTAAATACCTCAACCTGTACAAGTATTGCAAAGAAGTGGTGGAGATCATTAGGAGTAACACAATTAAGGTTAAAATTGAAATAGGTGAATCCATAAAAATACTGAAAATGCATACAGGGAAGGTCATTATTGATGTTCATGGAAATAGGTTTGAAAGGTTTTCTTAAATCAGTCAAGATTTCCCATAGAAGCTTAAAATAGCACAGGTACTCAAATTGCTTGAAAGTATTGATGATATTCTATGATACTCTCTTGTACTTCAATGATTTGTTGATGATCATCCTCATTATTGTATATTATTCCTGATAGCTTCTATCACATTCTTCCCAAAGCCCACTCGATTTTAGGGGAAAATGAGTCGACGTATTTTTCTGGCAGCTTCTTCTGAAAGCTACTGCTCAGTCATAAAGTTCAATAAATCTTCGCGTGAAACAAAGTGGGTTAATTTATTAACTACATCCATTCCAGACTTACTCAAGTACTTTATGGCATCGATTTCTTCTTCAGCTTCATCTGGAACCATCGATATTTTCTCGATGGGGCGAATAGGATGTGATTGTCGAATGAACTGAGTTAGATCTGCTATTTCCTAGGCAATGTTGGCTGAGTATCTCTAAATTATGATTGAAATTACTGCTAGATTTCTTTTTTCAAGCCTATTCAGGTAACCTCTAGTTTCCTTGCTTAGTTTTTTGAGATCAGTTTTGCTGGTCGCAAGTTCAACCCTGAAAACACAACTTTTGATTTCTTTCTTCTGCGTTTTGTTGGCAATTAGTGAAATATATAGTGAACTCAAAAAAATAGCCGAACATTTTCTTGGTCCCTCCCATTCAAGCTCTATTTCCCAATTCTGTAGCCTAATGAACTTATCTAAAGTATAGAGCTAGTTTTACATGATTTATCGAGTAGATGATCCTCAAAACTTTTCAGTAATGACATATCAACTTCAAAGGAGTTTTGCTTGACATCCACTATTTTGAACTTGCTTTTGGAGTCAATTTTTAAGGTTAGGGGTTTGTAAGTATGCTGGAAAGTATGCTGGGTTGTTCTGGCTTCATTTTTGAGGTATTTTTCCAGTTCAGCACTAAGATCATCAAGTGGATATTCTGATTCAAGAAATGACATGACTTTAGGCGCCAAATTCCTCTTAAATTAAATTATATCTGAATTAGAAATATTCTCAACCTGCAAATGATTTATATTTAAAAGTGGTTCCATTGTTAATTCCATCAATTCTGGATGAACTTGATAAAGACTTAATAAAGATTTCAGATTTCAAACATCTGTATTTAAGACTAGTTTACTATTGAATCATTGATGTTGACCTTTTTCCTTGATAATTATTATACTATTATCTTATTATCAATTTAAAGCTATTTAAGGCACAATGCGCTATATTTATTTATTCTACTATGTAAGCTATCTAGTTCTGCCCCATTCTTACTCCCACCATTGCTGAATTCCTTAATTTTCACCAGTATGTTGAGAAGCTAGATCGCTTGTATAAACCCCTCTCTGGAATAGTCAAAGTAATTATTTTATTGTAATTTCCCGAGAAATTACCTTCTGCCTCATGATTTTCTGACTTAGATTATACCCCCAAAAGAATGGAAGCCCAACAAGACTCTTAATGATGTAGATTTTACATCACTAGCCATTCAGCATCCCCTAGAACAACAAGCATAATTGTGGAGCAGTCATGTCTATAATTGTACTTATATTGCAAAATAACCAACACTCTTCGATAAGTATCGAAAGGAGGCTCAAAAGATGGATAGTATAACTCATGGGTTTAAAACTCTGTAGATTGAGAAAAAAGTATTTTATCTATAATTGTAGTTTTGGACAACATTACCATACTCACCTCCCGTCTATGGTGCAGATATAGATTTAACCCTCATGGACTCTTCAGCTGGGACCTGGGAACTGGCTAATTTAAATTCACTGCTCAATCGATGTGTGGAATATGATGTAAAGGGAATTAAAAGTCCTTACTGCTATGTTGGAACCTGGAAATCATTTTTTGCCTGGCACACTGAAGATTTAGATCTCTCAGCATTGAACTATCTCCATCAAGGGAAACCAAAATTCTGGTATGGTATTCAGTCGAATCATGGGTACTTGCTTGAAAGAGAAGTAAAATCACTCTTTCCAGAAGCATTTAAACAATGCCCTGAGTATTTGCGTCATAAGAAAACACTCATTAACCCAGAATACTTAAAAAAAAAGTATCCTTAATTAAAAATTCACAAAACTGAACAAAAAGTTAATGAATTTATGGTGGTTTTTGGAGGTGCTTATCATTCTGGGTTCAACCATGGGTTTAACATTGCTGAATCAGTAAATTATGCAACTTTTGACTGGCTCAAACAGAAAAAAAATGCTGGCTACTGCAAATGTAGATCAAGACCATTCTGCATAACTGATATAGATGTGCTTAAAGGCTTAAAATCATGTAATCCCTATCAATATATAGCTGATTTAAAAGATTGCGAGTAAGTTAAAGAATTTTAAAAATAGCTCAGAAAGTAGCCCAATAAATTCATTAAAATAGTTTAAGTCAACAAAGATTCAGGCTTAGGATAGATAAACTCACGGATTCCCTTACGGTCTCCAATCAGGACTAGAAAGAGATAATCAGTTTTAGCCTTAAAGTTAAAGGATAGTCAACCTCTGCCTAAATCTCAACTGTCAAGGAAAATAAAGAAAGTAAGTCAGCAAGATGGTCCCTGCCGACGAAAGCTTAATAAAATTAAGGTTCTTTCAAAAAGAACACAACTAAAAAGGGAAGTGAAAAGTAAAGGAATAGCGAAGTATTCATTTGAGCTTAAGCTATGATTCAATTAATGAGTTAAATTATTATGACAACGTGATATTTATAGATAAATATCTCAAGCATAGATTTATTTTAATATGCTCAAGAGCTAGTCCTTGAATATAATCAGTAGCTTAACCATGGCTAAACTTATCTTGAAAGAGTGTCATTTAATGGGTTTTATGACGAGAAAATTTTTGTAGCTGTTTCAGGCTGAATATTATATACATGACAAGTACATTAAAATCATCAACACTTAACCATTGCATTTTTAGGAGACCTCTTCTTGTTTTTATAATTCTTAGTAATAATTTTCTAGGCGACCTTGAAGGCACTTGAGTTGTAGGTTTCTATGCTAAAAAAGTCTGCTTCATTTAAGACTTGAACATGCGGAATCTATTCTAGCACTGATATTTCATAAAAATCAAAGATGTATTTTCCAAGCTGCAGGTTTAACAAGGTTTCTGATTGGCCATAAAATTCAAGAAATTCTAGAAAAAAGTAATAGTAGTGATCTTGCTGGTAGAAATACTCTGAGATCTACATAAAGAGATCAATACATCTTATTGGGAGGCTGGACGGGTAATATTAGTAGCATTGATCCGATTTTCTATGAAAAAAACATTAGTGATCAACTGCTAGATCTAAAATGAGTTGGTCTTTAGGACTGAATAACTAAGAATTTACCTAACCAAAGACAGTCGAGAAGCTCATAAAGATTTTTGGAGCGAAAATAAGATAGTTTATCATGCGCAAAGTAGAACACTTAAAACTACTGTTTCTGATGTATGAAAGCATTCCAACTGGTCATAAGTTCATTAACAATTGAAATATATGTGCGAGGATTGAGTTTAAAATCCAGCTTCTGGCAAATGTCTCTTTCCATATTGAGTAGGGTATCCTTATCAAAGACCTTAAAGGAGATTTTAGGGATTCTTCCTTCGGCATTTTTGGCGGCTAAAATAAAACAACATAATCCTAGGACTTGAAAGTTTTCAATATCTATGCTATTTCCTTTCTGGAAATATAGATCCATGTAATACCCCGCTAGAGCATAGGTTTCTCGATGACATGATTGAGTGGCACATTATTGAATCAACCAGTCTTTGAGAGTCTGTATAGGGATATTATTACTGCTCGGTGAAACTCCCATTACACTTTTTGATTAAAAATATCCGAATAAATGTAGTATGAATCATCTGGTTAATCAACTTTTTCCCTCATGTTTTTGTGATGTGGAAGAGGGGATTTATCTGAGAATGTTTGTGTTGGTTTGGTGTTAATTTGATATGGCTCGACAGATAACTTTCTTTTGGGTGGAATGTGATTTTGTTTCCTTTCTTCTGAATCACAGATATTCCTTTTCCTCATGTAATGTAATGTATTTAAATTAATTTACTTATTCCTCGACATTTAAAGATAAAAACTTCTCCAGTTCATTGACACCAATTGAATGTCAATATTCCTCGTTTAGATATCTTTTGGATTTCAATTTTTTTTCAAAAAAAAATACGTTAGATTGATTTTTGAATTTGACTCAAAGCCTTTTGAGTAAAAAATCAAAACCACCAACCTCACTCACTCCAGGAAAAGCTAACTGAATTAGTTTTACCCACAAGTTATTCTATAATTCATCATCCCATATGAAAACTCAAAAAACTAGTTGCTCCTTTAGACCAACAATTAGACTAATAGTTGAATTTAAATAGACTAGCCACTATATGAAATTTACATTCTATCTCTACTGATACACAACTTTTATTACTGTTTCCATCTGCAACTCATGAATACTCATAGACAGGTATCTATGTGGAGTACTGGTAGAGTTGGTCTTGACTGGGGAAAAAGGATTAGGAGTATCTATCATTATGCTGTGGTGTTTATAAGTTGGGATCAAAGAGCGAGAAGGAACTAACAAAAATAAAGATAAACATCAGTTTTATTTAATCTTCAGAAAAAAGTTAATTCTAGAGAATTTAAGAGCTGCTCCAATAAAAACTTTGAGCATAAGTGACCAAATGGTAGCTGATTATTAGAGTTGGGAAACTAGTTTAAATGCCTTAGTTTTATTTCAGTCAAATTATATATTAATAATATGTATTTATCAACCAATACCATCCAGAACCAATAATTTATGGATTCTATCCGAGTTTTGGCAGGTAAATATGGCCTCAACCCTCATGCTTCCAAGCTTCAAGACGAAAACCTTCAGTACAAATGTTTATAGAGGGTTAAAAATTTCCTTGAAAATTTTAAAACCATTAAATGTACAATAGAGACTGCTCACTAATAGAAAACTTGTGAGAAATGGCATGAGGACTCAGATCATAGAAGGAATCCCTATGACAAATATACTTTTGCCTATTTACCCAACTAAAAATGTGAGTGCATTGCTGAACATTAGGAGCATTGTAAAAAGTGTAAGAACAATGTTTAAAAGACCTACCATCCCTTAAATTATAAAATTGAACAGTGTTACTACTATTATGATTGCAAAATGGGCTTGATCTGTCCATACCTACATCATTAATAAAAACATGTTTTTGATCAATTAGGGGAATTCTTTAGGTTTGACTTAATGAGTTTCAAATCGAAGGCTTGTACAAGAAAAGACCTACATGAGAAAAAAGTCTGCTTATATTTCCATAGTTAAGCTGATCATCGGCGCTAGTGGCAGAAACACAGTCATGTTCTTTGTCGAAAGGCTAAGAATTGTCACAATGAGTTTTGTGAATATGCCCATAATAAAATATAGCAGCTCTATCACCCTAGCCGTTATAAGAGTAAATTTTGTCAAACATACTTGAAAAAACATCTAAAATGCTAATATGGTAATTTTTGTTCTTTTGCGCATACCCAGAATGAAATAACCATCCACCTCATACATTTATAGGATAGAGATAGTGACTTTTATATGTTTTTGTTCAAAACGATTTGGTGTCCATATATCACCAAGTAATAAATATGATATTCTAGTCATGAAAGGGCAAATTGTGTCTATGCCCATAATTGCCAGGACTACCGCCGGAATCCCATATAATTTAAGTATCAGGTAAATTATCTTCTAAAATAGCCATAAAAGTGTTCAGATTGGAAATTCTTAGCAGATGATATCAAGAGTATTGAACAAGCCGGATGCAAGAGTGGAATGGCCTGTGATAAGTGCCATGGCTGGATGGATTTCGTTATCATCCCCAAATCTATAAGAAAAGCAAAAATAAAAAATAATAATAGTACCAGCTAGGTGTTAACCACAAAAATGAAAGGAAAGGCTCCAATAAAAGTAATCGATTGGAATATGACAAATCTGGCCCTCTGTATTCAGTTGGCTCCCCTTTTTTTAAGCAAGATAGTTAACATTCAGCTGCCTCAAAGAACACCAAGGCCAAGACTCCAAACTACTCGAGTGATAACGACAATAATGACTACAGCTCTATGAATGATGAGTGTGTCAAGAGTGAGCAGCATCGAGAGGATTTCACATTTTATCCAACTTTCCTGGAGAAAAGTTCTCTATGGAGTAATTTCTAGAAGACAGAGTTCTAGGTGAAGTAAGTTACCAGACGGAAGTCTTTAGAGTTGAGTTAAAGTGATATGAACTATTCTAAATCAATGAATGGGGTATTTTATCATGGATATTTAGATGTTTGAAGAAACTAGCATTCTACCGAAGCTCAAAGAAAACTGCATTAGATAGATCAAAATATTAAATCTCAAGGATGAGGAAATCAAAGAGTTTAAATTTCTAACTTCTACTTAAAAGTAAATACTCGCATCTAAAGTCAAGTAATACTCTTTGAAAAGGAACCCCAGAACTATTAAATACTCCCCAGATCTCACCAACTTCTTTCAGCAACACAAGAATTCAACAATCTTAGACAAAATGAAAAGTAAAAAAGTTACTGAGAAAAAACTGCTGAATTTGAAATCCAAATAGATCAAATAAATGTCATTTTTAGGTGAGGAGGATAAGGAGAGACTGCCATAGTTGCTGCGGACCTATATCAATGAAAGCTAGTTCGCTGACTTGAATCGCTTAATCAAGGAAAAGACCAAGAACTAAATGTAGTGATATTTCAATAATGCATCAAATATTAAATAAATTCCGATATCAACTCCCTAATAAATCATTAAACATCAATCACAATATATACGAATTGGTCTTTTCTTTAGTAACCAGCAAAGACTAGCAAATAAATAGAGTTTTCATTCAGGAATCAATCTTTGACTCAGCCGGCGCTAATTTTAAGCTTCAAATATTTTAAATAGGGCGGACTTTAATTCTTCTCAAAATTAAACTAACTCTGTTTATAAGAAACTTATATGAGGGCAAAATTTTTGCGAGGAAGCCAACATCGACTAAGAAATGCTCTTGAAGCTATAAGGATTTTCGAGAAGAAATAGAAAAACGACCTAAAAATATCCCTTCAAAAAACCAGTCTCCAAACCATAGAGGATTCCCAGGAAGCAAGCTAAGAAAAAGGTAGTTTTCTATGTAATACTAGACTAGTAAAGATTAAGAATTAAATGAATACTTGAAGAAGAGTTATTTCTGGGAGGAAATAGCATAACAAAAAGCAGACATCAAATTAGTCTATAAGACTGTTCAATAGTTTGAGGGTATGGTGATGGTTACTAGTTTGGGTCAATGGAGTTAAGTCCTCAAGATCATCAAATAAAAAAGCAAGTTCTTCCAGAACTATTGTTAATTGGACCTTTTCCACTATTACCAAAAAATTATTGCTAATTATGAATTTAGGACGCATTTAAGATATAGAATTAATCGAAACATTGAAACTATTTGCTTTTATCATAGTAGATTTGTTGAAAAGGAAGAATTTGAGTAGTGTCTCAAAGACCTTAACTCAGGATTAAAACTATATGAAACTTCCATACTGATCTGTAGAAACGGCTAGAAGGAACTAGGTATTAGCAAGGATATTATAAACTTGAATTCCATCGAGTAGCTCTTTGGATCAGAAAACATTGATATTAGAATTCAAAGGCCAATGGACTATGGCTTCAATGTAGATAACCTAGGAAATAGACCACACTGCATGACTATTTCCTAATATCGCTATTATCAAAGGATCTATAAGAATCCTGGCTAAATGTAATTCCATCCACATAGACAGCAACTTAATCACAAAGAAATATTTTTTGGGGTTAATTTCGATCCTAGTCTTTATGGAAACAAAGTATTTGAAGAGTTGTCATTACGGCTTAATGGAACATTCCTAGGTTTCTCTGGATCATTCGACTTATTAACTTACTTAAGTGATCAGATACCTGGGTGTAGTTGTCCACAACTCTACTTAAAGGTTAAAGGTGTCTGGACTGGTGCTCATCAGGAAAATTTATGTATGAGTGCTGTCAATATCAATCATGGTCCTGATCCTTCTGAATGGCTCATGGTAGACTGTTAGTACGTCTAAAAACTAAGATAAATCCTTAAAAGGTAATATGGGATGGATCACTACCTATGTGAAGGCTTATGGTTTCAAAGACTTTAGTGGTTTGTATAAAGAGAAATTCCTATCAGAAGATTGCTACAAAAATAAGGTGATATAGTGATATCTGGTCCAGGAACATTACATTGGGTAAGATCTCAAGGGGTGTCATTACAGTCGGCTTGGAACATCATGAACAAATCATATGATCAAATTACTAAGGCAAATCATCGACATAATGAAAATGCTAAGATTGACTTTTCTAAAAAAAATATCATTCCCATCAAAAATCTTTACATTAGCCAATTAAATCATGAAGGACATTAGCTGGACGATAAAAGTTTGAATGCTATTTGTGATTTCTTAGAGTACTGGATGAAATAATAGGAAACCTTCCTTACTGCTTTCCAGTTAGATCAGCATAAGAATTTCCCTCTTATCCCTAAATAAGTAGGTAATATATATTCCTTTTGTGACAGTTGTAAGGATGAGATCATCTTTTTTTATACTATTGTTAAAAATGGTGACATTCTCTGTCTAAAAATGCATCATGAAAAGCCCATAGATAATGACTACTTTGACCCACCTTTACGTAAAGTATGAAGTTCAGCTAGTGTGGAGTTTGATTAATCTCTGTAAAACCAGAAAAAAAACATCTCAGTAAATTTTAGAGCTCTGTAATGGAAAATTTATAGGCAGAGTCAATTGTAGTCGGGTGTCCAAATGGGATAGCAAACAGTAGCCAGTTCAGAATTAAAGTAAAAACTAATAATAGATTAACCATCAATCCAAAATGAAAGATGGTGAAGTTCACTAATTTTATTAGTAAAATAATTATGTGAGGGTTAATCAACAGCCAATTCAAGAGAAAATGGAGATTGAAGGATAGCAAAATGCAGAGGAATAGAAGTTTAATTATGATGGTTGGAAATATAACTCTATTCACATGAGAAAAACAACTGAACAGGAGCAACTATCCCCTCCAATAAAGACAAAACCAATAAGGAAGCAGAACTTGCAAACAAGAAAGAGAAAATGATTTTTTCGATGATTGAAATTATTGTTGCTCATTTCAACTAAGACTCAAGGAGTTTAGTGTTATTTTAGGAATAATTTGATGAATAGTATCTATGAGATCTGGGTAAATAATATTGTTTATTTTGTTATTGTTGATGTATGCTCCTGCTGATAAAGTCAGTTTGATCCTGTAAAATCTTGTTGAATAAACCCTTCCTTTAGTACATAAGGGAATTTTTACCTAATCTGAGCTCCGAACCATAACTTCCATCCGTGAAAAGCACGAAAACAATATTGGTAGACAGACATATACTCTCACTGACTTTTTGGCTGCTATTGAATATGAGTACCAGCTAGAAAGAAAGAGAAGGTTTACAATAGAAACATAAAAAGCCCATTAAAATCCACTTTTCCGGAAACAGGGGGAAAACTGACTTTGTCCTTATTAAAAGAATCATCGAGTTGTGGAATCGAACAATGCATAAGTATAAATATCGGGCAGATCTATGGAAGCAATACCTCAGTTTCTGTTATCAGATCAAATCAAGAAAGCATTTCTACAAAACACTGACAAAAAGTTTATCATTTTTACCCTTTCATGAAGAATTATGGCAAACAGGCATTCGATATGAAGTTGAAGTTAATAGCAATATGTGGAAAGCCAGGAAACTGTACATCAAAGCCATGAAGATTTTAGGCAAAAAATCACTCTCCATGTGGGTCGGCTTTATGGAATTTGAAATATAATTTATGAGGAAAATGATCTAAAGACAACACATAATCAGGGGATAAGACCAAACCATCAAATTTATAACAATGGAAAATGAAGACTCACCATAATAGAAATTTATAGTCATAAGATCAACCAAAATCCACTGATTTTAATTTAAGTAACCATGAAGAAGTCATCATTCTGATTATCAAAGAAGCAGTTAGCAAATGTACCTCCAAGAGTAAGCTGGAGATTGCTCAGGGATTCCTCAATAAGGTACACTCGTTGAAAGAATCAGAAACAAATACTGATGTTATAGGAGTCCTGGATTCGCTTAGAGCCAAATTATAAAGTGTTTGTATGAGTACAAAAGAAGAAAAAAATGTAAATTTAAGAACCAATTGAACTAGAAGATGATCCTCCACGGCAAGTGTTCAAAAGAAGCAAAGTAGAACAATTTCAACATTATCTTCAGCTCGTACAGAACAAGACTGAAATTGATGAACAAACCTTTTCACAAATGATCCGTGCTTTCTTACTAAAGCCTGGTTATCTTTCAGAACTTTTACAGCTCCTCTTTCAAAAACATGGATTTGAAGTAGCAGGCATTCTAGTTACCAAATTTCCTACCTTAACCTTACCCATCGAATGCCTTGAATCATTGCTAAAACTCATCCTACCTGAGTTAGAAAAGAACTAAGATACTTAAGACAAAAATACGACTAAATTGATTGATAAAACTATAAACTCCCTAAAAGTGGATAATTATATAGGAAATTTGGCTCTACTCAAGCTTATTGTGAGGTATTATGCCCTGAGGAAAGAATATAAGAGAAATAGTTCATTACATCGGATGCTGAGCATAAGATTGAAAGTCCATCCTGAAATTGCTGAGGCTTGTGCCAGCTTCATCAGGAATAATTGATTGTTTGTATAGGAATATAATTGATTGTTTGTATAGGAATAAATTTTAAATCTATGCTAAAGACAATCATCACCATTGCATAAAAACTACTAGTAAATAAAATTGCG
>CASCJZ010000485.1:0-14964 GCA_949152475.1 Terebella lapidaria
CCCCAACCCCAACCCCAACCCCAACCCCAACCCCAACCCCAACCCCAACCCCAACCCCAACCCCAACCCCATATATTTAAGTTTATATTTTTTAAAATAAATAAATAGATAGACCATTCTTTCACCAAACCATAGTGACATTTTTTAATGAAAATATCTTCTTCATGAGTTACTTATCCTTTTAGTTGCCCTTCTATTTGCCCAAGAATGGAGATAAACGTTTGAAAATCCAAGGATAAGTGACAAACTTAACAACACACTCATGTAAAGTGTTTGTATCTATTGCTTCACCTTCACAAGTATTTCCTCGTGTTAAGAATATAAATACTGAGAGAAAGTTATTCTAATTGACACTGCCAATCAAGGTTTAATAACTAAGAAATTCCCTTCATTGTTAATGGATTGGATTCTATTTTGTTTCTATTAAAATTTACTTAAAGAGAGTTTTTTTAGAGAATGAAATTTATTTCTCATTAAAGTTTTAACTCCTTTAGCAGTAATATTATTCTAGTCTAAAGATAGCATAAATAATTACTCAATAATAGTCCTTCTAACTTTTCAAGCCTGTTCTTACTCAGATATTTGATTCCTTGATCTCCAATTTTATTGCCACCTGATATGTTATCCTTATTTCTTACATAAATTAAGATAGATAAGTTTTTACCATTCAAAAGATAATATTCTCTTCATATTATTTGATCCTAAACATTGATTAGCTGTCATTAAAATTACTTTCTACCAATGATGAGTTTTTCAATTTATTTATGGGGAAGTTATTAAAACATTTAAATGTCATTGCTATTTAGTTTGAGTCCAGCTACATTTGTTGATTGTACTTACTGTATTGGCTAAGATTTAAAGTAGCAACATCAGAATCGTACCAATTTAGAATTAAATTATTGTTCATGTATACTCTAACTAAATCTTATATTATTATCACAAGAATTCAAGTTATTTATTCTTTAAAACAATGTAGAGTGAAATTAAAGCTGAAAAAGATCATTGTATGTACTGTTTTAGGGTACTTGAGGGAAAATTAAATAAAAAATAAGTTCCTTCGTATCCTAACAATCTACCAGATGTTGAAGTGCCTATATTTGTAACTTGGTTGCTTAATAATGAACTTAGAGGATGTATTGGTACTTTCCAACCAGCTAGACTCTCTAAAATATTAGGTAAATATGCATTAATATCTGCTCTTGAGGATAATCGTTTTGAACCAATTAGTATTGCAGAATTAAAAAATTTAAGTGTTGGTGTATCTCTTTTAGTGAATTTTAAACCTAAACAAGGTGCATATGATTGGTAGGTTGGAAAACATGGAATCATACTATAATTAAGTAAAAATGGAAGACATTACTAGGCAACTTTTTTACCAGAAGTAGCTGCTGAGTAAAAATGGGATAAGAAAACAACATTAAAACATTTATTAAGAAAAGCTGGGTATGCTGGAGGTGTTGAACAAGTGTAGAACGATATCCAGATAACAACCTATGAAAGCTCTAAATTGAATTTAAGCTATTTAGACTATGTTTAGTCATCTAAATGATTTAAGAAATGACTTAATTAGTCCAATAAATAATTAAAGCATAGTTAAATTTATATAGGATTATTTATTAATTTAGTAAATGAGTCTGCTAGTTAAGAATTAAAACTAAACTGCTTTAATGAATCAAGAAAACAGCTGGGTCGATTGTTAATTGAAGAGTTAGATTGGTAGTGGATCATTTGGTAGGGTGTACCTGGTCGAAGATTCATAGGGAAAGCTATATGCCAAAAAAATTATTCCAGGCAAATAGTTTCATCATAGAGAATGGATGCAGGAGTATTTTGAGACAGAAGTAGCAGTAATGAAGAATATTTAGGATCCTAATATAGTCAAATTATATTATGTACGCTAACTTAAAGACAGGACTAAATAAATGCTCATTGAATATTGTTAGGAGGGTAATTTAAAACACTATATTCTTAAGAATTATGATGGGCAATTACCTTAAGAAAAAATATTCCTTTTTTTTGGGCAAATATTGTGTGGATTAGGAGCACTTCGAAAACATCAAGTTATTCATCGTGATTTAAAATTATAAAATATCCTTCTAAGTCAAAATGGAGTCATTAAATTAGCAGATTTTGGTGTAGCTAAGATTATAGATACTCTACAGATGGCTGAATCAGAAAAAATAGGGACTCCTCTTTATATGGCTCCAGAGGTTTTTTCTGCTGAACCTTATAATTCTCAAGCAGATATCTGGTCTTTAGGTTTAATTTTATATGAATTTTATCATGATACTCAACATCCATTTTGTCCTTAAAGTGCTCAATATAGCATTTCTTTAATAGAATTCTTTAAAAAAAGAATCTATTCTGAAATAAATTTTGGCAAGAGCACTCCTCCAGATGTTCAGTAGTTAATTGGTAAGATGCTCACCATCAACCAGAATTAAAGGATTGGCTGGCAATAAATTCATGAACATCCTTATGTTAAAAGACTATTTAAATCCATTAATGACTAAAAATTAGAACAAAGACTAATGGATTGCTTTATTTATTATAAAACTCATAATAACTCCCTGAAAATATATGCTCAATGTAAAGCAAATATTCACATCCTCTACCATAATGTCTACCTCAAAATGAGGGAAGAACTAAGAAATGCCAATACATGGAAGATGATCCTGTTTAAGTTTGCACTCTTATATAAGATAATTTCATAATACAAGAGGGCAATCAAGCAAATCAAAACCAATAAAGTTAACATGGAAAT
The DNA here is from genome assembly GCA_949152475.1 of Terebella lapidaria. NCBI lineage: Eukaryota > Metazoa > Annelida > Polychaeta > Terebellida > Terebellidae > Terebella > Terebella lapidaria. Next base: position 2,765 of record CASCJZ010000485.1, read on the forward strand.
ATTTACTTCACTTAATTATTTAGAGGTTCGATCTGACTTTTAGGACTTAGACTTTAAAAAAAGAGTTATTGAATCAGATAAGAAAATACGACCTTAACATAAATTAATAAGTCCCAGCTGTGATGATTTAATTAAACTCGCATCAGCCATCAAAGAATAATGTCCCATGATAACTTAATAAGGATAAATGAGCTTATCAGGAGGAGTAGGACTCTCTATCTTCAATAATATTCTTAAATATGTAGGCAAAGAGTTTAATGATCTATAAAAATGACTTTATTAAGTATTATTAATACTTGAAACAAATTTATTTAAAAGGCACCAATAATTAGACAAATGCATGAAAACTTAGTCAGGAGATATTTACTATCTTTTTCTATGAAAATATCTTCTAACTTTTTTGAAGCAAGTTACTCCTAAGATAGAATCTGAAAAAATTAGGTTGCTTATGTATTACTGGTACTAACAAAGGCAACTGTATTTCCTTACTTTCCCTTTGGATACAAATATTGCTCCATACATGATTTTTTCTGAGCTAAGTACGATGAAGATGTTCTTGGAACCTACCAAAGAGCCTTCCTAATTTTAGCATTCATTTGTAGAATAATTTTGGAACCACAAGAAAGGAAGCTTTATTTTGAAGCATCAAGGTCCTTCTATAAATCATTTGATATGGAATAACGATTTAGTTTGACATGAACTTCTTTAATTAGCTATAAAGCTTTTACTCAGAAACAATTAAAAATACAATAACTTATGGCTTACCATATTATGCCACATCTTTCTTATACTTTTTTTCCATTTTGCAATATTGTTGTCTCTTAGCACAATCTAACAAGGTGAGCTTACTTTGATTCCGAAGGTATTAGTATAATTTTTAAGTAATTATAGGGCATAGTTCACTTCCTAGGCAGTATTTTTTTCTGAATAGCAATTACCCAATCACCAAAGTTTGCTGGATCAATAATTTTCGGCCTGATGCTCATTATTTTGTTTCTGGAAGAATATTCTTTTGGGCAATTTAAACATTTAATGGATCTAAAAATAAAGCCATCAGCTTCTCGAATTTTATCAATGGTCATTACATACCTTATTAGGACAGACATTAGGATGATATAATCTATGATTTCTATGACTATAAACTTACTAAATCACTTTTTGGCATGACTAACCCTATAAAGTAGATAATGTGTTTCAGTTAAAGTATTCAATGCAACAAAAAAACTGAAGTACAGAGAAAATAGTCAAAAACAATTATGCCTGAAGCAAACTTAACTAAATTACTTTACAGAGGGAAAAATATCAGAGCAAGGATTCCTGAGTAGTCTCAATCAAGCAAACTCTAAATCTATTAAAAAAAAGAGAGTTGAATTACCCATTAAAGGTCTTAATGCATACGTGGACAAAGCCTAAACGACTGAGTTAGAGGCTGATTTAAGAGATCCTATCAAGCTGCACCAGGAGTTTATCCAGTTTACTGGTTAATTTACCTTTGCCTCATCACCTTAAATTGTTAATGCTAGTTTGGTTAGGGAATTCAATAGTAATTTGTGTAAATTGTTGTTTTTCTTTGTTCTGATTGTTTTACTTCAAAAATTGTTAGTCAAGATCCAGTTGAACTACTTTGTGATATAGAATATCATAGTAGAAGATTAGAATTTCATACATTGACCCTATAATGTTACTTTGATATGGGAGGACTTTTATGGGACATCAAATTAAATTCATTAAAAAGAGTATGGAAAAAGTGGCTTAAATTGGTAAGAAGCAAAATTTGCAGCAAAAGTATGGACAACCTCAAAAGCTCAAATATTATTGAAGGATATAAGCAACTAAGTTATGTGAACTCATCGCAGCTTCAACAGAATTGACTCTGTTTAATTAATGAATATTTAATATTCTGATTATATTTAATCATTTAATCGGTGATTATAAACTGATGGTAACTGCACCACCCAGCCAGTTACCATTAGTACCATTATGAAAAGGGTTCCTGAGGCATTACTATGCTTCTTTGGGGTCCATCCTTGATTCCCTTCAATGGTGCTGCCCCAGTTGACCTGCTTCGTCCCTCATATGGCATTATTATTTATTTTATAATATGCCCCACCTGAATCTGGCACCTTGATTCATAATTATGGTGTTTTGAGATGCTCCTGTCATCTCTGTGAAAATGATTTATGTTTTATTAATTTTTAAAAATATTTACTGTCTCCATTAATCAGTTTCATTTATAAGTGTGAGTGTTTATGATGCTTTGTATTATATTTTATTAATCTTCATCATTATCAATCATGTCCAGATTCCTGTGTTCCCTTGTGTTTGTCCTCTTGTGCGCCTCCTCTGTGGTTACTCTGTACACCTTCAGAAACTCCCTCACTGGTCCTGGTGATTATATCCGTAGCCTCAAACTAACAAATAATAGTGATGTACTTGTTGTAGGTTCCTGGGATAACAACACCTATATCTACAACAATAATAATGGCAATTATATCCTGAGCCAAACCATTAATGGGGGTTCACCTGTAACAACTGTCTATATAACCAATGATGCCCAGTATGTCATCATTGGTTACTATAACAACCAAGCAACTATCTACTCCTACAACAATGTCAGTGCCAGTTACTAATTGGTCAAGACACTGACACTCCCAGGTACCTATATTTATGGACTGATGATGACTGATGATCATCAGTTCCTAGTTGTTGGCTGCTAATACTGTTCCTAAGTTTATATTTATGGTTCTAATTTTGCCTTTTTGCAAACAATTCCTATCACTAATTATCTTCGGCTAAAAATAACCCAAGACCATCAGTATTTAGTTGTGGGTTCCTATTCTGGCTCAACTGCCTACATACTAAAACATGATGGAACCTCATTTGTGACCTTTCAAAATCTTACTGAACCAACTTCGATGGTATGGTCAGTTGATATCACTGATGACCATAAGTATGTGGTGCTGGGATCATACGATGATAATGCCTATGTCTATGAGTTCCAAAACACTAACTTCACTTTCATCCAAAACATCACTGGTGCCATTGGTAATATTGACTCTGTGACTATTTCCAGAGACCACCAGAAAATCCTTGTGTCAGGTTGGGATACCAATAGTAGACTCTACTAAAAGAATGGTTCAACCTTTGAACTCCTGGAAACTTATGATTAATCAACTAGTCTCTTAAGATCAAGTGATTTTAATGACCATTTTTTGGTGACTGGTGGTTATAATAGAGTTGCCAGAATTTATGTCCACTGCAACATTTCTAACTGCTTGAACTGCTCAGAGAAGGATGTTTGTGCTACTTGTGAAACTGAGTTTACCTTAGGAAACAATACCTGCACATGCGATTCAGGTAATACTATTAGTAACACAACTGGTGATTGTATTTCCTGCAATGTTACTGACTGTCAAAGGTGTGACTTTGGAAATGTCTGTGCAACTTGTGAAACTGGGTTCACTCTTGGAAACAATACCTGCACATGCAATCCAGGTAATACTATTAGTTATATAACTGGCTTTTGTGTTTCCTGCAATATTACTGATTGTTAAAGGTGTGACTCTGGAGATATTTGTGCTGTCTGTATAACTGGTTTCACCCTTGGAAGCAATACCTGTACATGCGATCCAGGTAATACTATTAGTAGCACCACTAGCTATTGTGTTTCCTGCAATATTACTGATTGTTAAAGGTGTGACTCTGGAGATATTTGTGCTGTCTGTATAACTGGTTTCACCCTTGGAAGCAATACCTGTACATGCGATCCAGGTAATACTATTAGTTATATAACTGGCTTTTGTGTTTCCTGCAATATTACTGATTGTTAAAGGTGTGACTCTGGAGATACCTGTGCTGTCTGTATAACTGGTTTCACCCTTGGAAGCAATACCTGTACATGCGATCCAGGTAATACTATTAGTTATATAACTGGCTTTTGTGTTTCCTGCAATATTACTGATTGTTAAAGGTGTGACTCTGGAGATACCTGTGCTGTCTGTATAACTGGTTTCACCCTTGGAAGCAATACCTGTACATGCGATCCAGGTAATACTATTAGTTATATAACTGGCTTTTGTGTTTCCTGCAATATTACTGATTGTTAAAGGTGTGACTCTGGAGATATTTGTGCTGTCTGTATAACTGGTTTCACCCTTGGAAGCAATACCTGTACATGCGATCCAGGTAATACTATTAGTTATATAACTGGCTTTTGTGTTTCCTGCAATATTACTGATTGTTAAAGGTGTGACTCTGGAGATACCTGTGCTGTCTGTATAACTGGTTTCACCCTTGGAAGCAATACCTGTACATGCGATCCAGGTAATACTATTAGTTATATAACTGGCTTTTGTGTTTCCTGCAATATTACTGATTGTTAAAGGTGTGACTCTGGAGATATTTGTGCTGTCTGTATAACTGGTTTCACCCTTGGAAGCAATACCTGTACATGCGATCCAGGTAATACTATTAGTTATATAACTGGCTTTTGTGTTTCCTGCAATATTACTGATTGTTAAAGGTGTGACTCTGGAGATACCTGTGCTGTCTGTATAACTGGTTTCACCCTTGGAAGCAATACCTGTACATGCGATCCAGGTAATACTATTAGTTATATAACTGGCTTTTGTGTTTCCTGCAATATTACTGATTGTTAAAGGTGTGACTCTGGAGATATTTGTGCTGTCTGTATAACTGGTTTCACCCTTGGAAGCAATACCTGTACATGCGATCCAGGTAATACTATTAGTTATATAACTGGCTTTTGTGTTTCCTGCAATATTACTGATTGTTAAAGGTGTGACTCTGGAGATATTTGTGCTGTCTGTATAACTGGTTTCACCCTTGGAAGCAATACCTGTACATGCGATCCAGGTAATACTATTAGTAGCACCACTGGCTATTGTGTTTCCTGCAATGTTACTGATTGTTAAAGGTGTGATTCTGGAGATATTTGTGCTGCTTGCAATTCTTAATACTTTCAACAAGCTGGTGCCTGCAACCCTTGTCCTTCCTATTGTTTGAAATGTGAAAATGAAACATTGTGTACCTATTGTTTGCCAAACTCTACTCTTAACTCTTCTGGTTTATGCGTTGAATGTCAAGTCAATCACTGCATTCTGTGTGAAACTGCTAATGTTTGTGCTTAATGTAAAGAAATGTTTGTTCTCAATCGGAGGAATAGATGCAAATGTCCTTTACATTACACTTAGAGTCCTTTTGACAAACAATGCTATCTATGTGATATTGAATTATGCTGGAGGTGTGATCAACACAGAGTGTGCGCAACATGCAAGAAGAACTTGACGTTAATAAACAATAAATGCATTAGGATACCAGAAGCAGGGGATATGTGGATATTCGTAGTCATTATTGTCTGCATTTGTCTATTGTTATTGCTGTTGACCCTATGTTTGTTCTATTGTTATAAGCCAGAATGGAATTATGAAGAGTAGCAGAGGACGATTCTAATGGAGAAAGGGGAGTCTTAATAACTGAAGGAGAAGAAAAAGAAGGAGTAGCCAAAGAAGAAGGAGAAGGAACATTTGAGAATGAAGAAAGATGATTGAAGAGAAAATAATCTCTAAATAGATATAAATAATAAGCTTCTGAAAATATAGTTTAAATTATTATTATAAATTGGGATGAGAATTAATTGACTTATAATGATCACCGTTGCATTGGATGAATCTGCTTGTCACTTCACTGCAGGCAGGATAAATACTATTGAAGTGAGAAGCGGTTCACAGGAGGGAATGTTAAGCTATTCGGAAATAATAATCAAGATAACCAAAAAAGTTAGATATAAAATATGACCTATTAAGAGCAAATCCCAGCTACATCAAGAAATATACTAAATATTATAGCAAGAGATTCAAGAAACAAAGGGAAATTATTAAATAGAAAAACCTGATCCTGAGGTTCAAGCATGTACAGATTCTTAATATAAATAGGACTTCATATGTTGTTTCAGAAAAATATAGGAAATTTTGTTCAATGCCAGTAAATTCATAGAGAAATTAGTGACAATTGATCGACGAGAACACAACCAAAGGCATTACAGACAAGTCTTGAACTATAAGCTATACAATAAGCTCTATAATTGGTTTTAAGAGCTACTGGACACAAAGTTTAGTCATCCTATAGGCAATAGATATTTGGTATTCATGGAAGATGATCTACCTTAATCAAACTAAAATTTTATAGTCGTAGGAATATATAATTTCTTAGTATCAGAGCTCAACAATAGTTATCTGTATGGAAAAGTTTATTGCTCAACAACTTAAAAACCAGAACCTACTTTTCCTTTAAAAGTACTTCCCTCTGACACTACCTATCTCAAATGGCCTTAAATATTCTGGGCAAAGTTTTCATCCAAATACTTGAAGACATTATACATCGGCCTAGCTGAGTAATCTCTTCTTTACTGAGATAAATTCATGGGTTATATATTTTAAGCATCTAATATTTTCGATAGATTATCGATTAGCTCTATAGCACAGTCGTTTGCAACATAGCAGGCTGTTTGAAGGTTAACGAATTCGTGGTGAAAAAAAATTAGTTACTGCATAAATATTGGACCTAAACATATGAGCATTACTGGTCATGTGCTCAATAGCAAAGTATTTTCAGATTAAATAATTGTGTTTTTAGGAAGTTTAAATGCTTGCCATTAGATAGCATCTGGAAATAATGGTGACAGCCCTTCTCAACAATGCTAAGCTGTTTTTCAAGGTAAAAAAATGATTAAACTTTTTCTTTACAGATTATTTTAAAGCTGAGTATACCTACTAAGACTTTATCCGCATCGGATTGAAAAGTTTTAGACGAGAAGTTCTTGAGAGCAAGATAGTCAAATGTAAGATATTGACTAAAAACAAGTAACCATTCAAGAATAACTGGTGAACACTTGATGAGAATTCCAAAGTTCAAATGATAATAGCTCTAAGGCAGTAGGATTATGATGAAATTAACAGAAGTTGAGTATAAGTAAATGATCAGCAATAGTTCCCTCAATGAACTATCAGTCTGAGAAGTAAAGTCAAGAGCAAGAAATATAAGCTGGTTGAATACTTGGACTTTAGTTGTGACCAATTTTTCATTTTTATCACGACTTTACCCAGGCATTTATCCTCCAAAAAGTCTGTAAAGAATACATACATACATACATAATCAGACAGGGAGCAACTCCCTGTTAAGTCTGTAAAGAATATTTCTTGTTGAGTTATGGGTCAGTAATGGCACCCTCTGGCTTATAAATTACTGGCTGTCTTATTAAGCAAACAATGACTTTTGATATTCACTTGAAAATTGTGAATTATTTTTCCATATAATGCTCTTGATAATAAATAATATGCAATTAAATGTAGGAGGTAACTAGCAGTTAACAGCTGATCAGAAGCTGTACAAACTCAAAATAACCAGAGTTCAACAAGAAGAATGGTACTAATCCCCCTCCTGAGATACAATCATTCCAGTCTGGCATCTAAAACTGAGTAAAAAATAAAAAATAAGAAATAAATACAATTATAAAAGCTAGAAGAAACTAAGTGTGAAACGTAATTAGTATATTTTTTCTAAATTTGGAATTGCAACCTCATAACTCTATAGTAAACTTTTTCCAAATGATAATCTCTTTGAATATTAAAAAAATATTTCGTCTCAAACCCATTACAGCACCTTAAGTATTTAGATCCACAAAAATGTCCAAACAGAAGGCTAGATCTCTAAATCTCAGTAGAATTAAGAAAAAAACTATTCAAATATTTCGATCAATTCCAACAAAATTTAAGAATAACAAAGCAAAGTATTCAATGGTAAAAATAAAGACATAAATGAATAAATAACCAAAAACTTTTACTAATTTAAGTCTACTATTCCGTAAACTATATTATCAAGGAACCAAAAAGGGTTCAACAAGGGTAGTTTCTGCTCTTTGGTGCCAGAGATAGAACCAAAAAGGCAGAAAGTTCCTTAAGATAATGGAAGAATCATAGACTATCAAAGGCAAAGGTTAATTCAATGGTGGAATTTGATCATCCAGACATTGAAGAACTATGATTTATTAATTCTCAAACTAGGTATGCTGTAGTCGTAGCTTGATTCAATATATTATTTCAATATATGTTAGTTAGCAAGTATGTAAAATATTAATGGTTGATGGATTGATTGTTCTTTCAGAAGCATTTTCATAGGAATTGCTCCTTTAGTTCAGGTTTTACTGTTTAATTCTGCACCTAACATGTTCACTTAACAATTTGGAGAGTTTATCAGCTGCTTGTATGTATACTGGTGCTCTCACAGCACCTTGTCAATTGTAAAAAATGAAGTATTATTGGAATATAAACTAGATAAGTGTTGTCGGAGAAATATTAGGTGTATTGTATGTAGACAATCTTAAATAGAGTTGAAGTGCATGTACCTTGCGTTATATTTTGAGAAACTAAATATAATTCGTAGGAATTGTGCTTGATTAAGGACTAAACTACAACACTTCCAGAGCTTGGGTTTCTTTTATTAGTGAATTTAGAGAACAGTCTTAGTCTTGTATTAATCTTCTTATTCACTGTGATATACACAAGTTAAGGCTTATATTTGTCCACACTTTTGATACTTGGGCTCGTCTTTTAATTATCTTGCTGATAAGAAGGATTTCCCTTGGAAGAAATTCCTTGATTTAAGGCTCACTTAATCCTTATCTATATCAGGTAAACGCTTTGATTGCTTTAATATATTTCTCCCAGTTGAGAACTTAATTGTTGACCAAATATGATGACATTATAATGTATTTGTAAATAGTCAAAGCTTTGACTATCTTTCATATCACTATTTTAACTAAATACTTGTACAGATGCAACTAAGATTAGTTCATTTGTAAATTCTTTTTCAATTATAATCAGAAATAAATAGATCACTACTTTTCAGCCAATATAAATATTCTTTGATTATCTATTCTTTTATAAAATTTCTAATTTGACGAAATGTAAGAAGATCCTCTCATTTGTTTCAAATGCTTTAGCTTATTACCTGAAGAGTTTCCAGTTTGTTTTGACTGCCTTGACATTGATAAGGAAACCGAAGCTTCAGACCACTAAAATTAGAAAAAGGAGAAACCCTCAGAATTCATTGAATAAATTGATCCTAAATTATTTGAAGAAGACATAAAATTAGTGAAATCAATTAACATTAAACCCAAACCTATTGAATAACCAATTATTGATGAATGTTTCATGCCTGAACTATTTGAAGAAGTTGAAGTTTTAAAATCAAAATATTAGTAAAAGATTTAATTTATTGACATTGTTGATCCAGATATTTTCAAAGACTAAATTAAACTAAAGTAGTCAATATCCCCACACAAAAAATCTAAACCAACTAAAAAGAAAATACCTTCCAAGAAGCCAATTAAGCCAGTTACTAAACAAGAAAAACCTATAAAGAAAGAAGCATGTACCTTTTGTGAAGAGATTCTGGATTCATTAGAAAAAAGGTTCTAACATGAAGCTACATGTGAAAAGCAACCAATTGTTGATTTGGTATCACAAGAACAATTCTAAAGAATGGCAGAAATTCAAACTACTTCAATGAAATATATGCAACAGATCTCAAAAATTAAACATGAAAAATCAAGAGAATAACTTTTACAGAAGATCAAAAAATTAGGATATTAAACTGAAGATTTGGATAATTTACAACATTACATTGAACATTATGCTCCAATTATTATCCATGTTCATATTATGAGACATATGGAATTATTTGTTAAGGATACCAATTATAGAAGTCAATTTGAAACAGGTAAAAGTTCTGGTTCTCTTTCTCGTCCATCTAGGATTTCATGGGAAGATAGAATGTTTTCTAAACAATATTCTAATGCTAAAGATTTTGATCGAGTTAAGTATGGTACACTAAACTTTACTAATGATCCAACTGGGGTAAAATGCTGTAGTGGTTATGGTCCATCTTATTTGTTGTTAAAACCACATATGAGAGAAAGATGTACCTTTACTAATAAGGATTCAAGTAATGCTGATGCAGTAATAGGAACCTTAAAATATTGTTTCCATGTATTAAAAACTTTCAATGACAAGGAACTTAAAGCAGCCTTAGAAGCAGCCAAAGGTAAACAAGAATCATCAGGATGTATTGCTACTTATAAAGAATTACAAATTCATGGTCCAGTTGAGTTTGCTAAAGATATTGAAAGACTTTATGCTAATAAGACTGAAACCTCTAAAGATAAGAAGTATTTAGATATGGTGTATGAGTTTAGTGAGAAATTCAAAGTGGATCATGATTTCTTTTGATTTTATTTATATTTTTGCTATGTGTTTTTACTTAATTGAATTTCAATGGTTATAAAATGTATATAGATCAATCCTTATTTTGTTAGTGCCAAGGTAAGGATAATTTTTTGATAGATTCTATCTGGTACCACCCATGCTAACATAAATCCAAGAATAATACCTCTGTATAGATCAAATTTCATGTTTTACAATATATATATATATAATAATGTAATACAGGAGTATAATATAATTTATAATCAATTAATCACATAATGGAAATTAATGATATTTCATTTGAGTGGAAAGAGGAAAATGAAAACATTAAGAAATGGAGTGAACCAATTCCTATCAATGAGTTCTAATTAGAGTTAGAAGATAGATATCTAGCTACTTAATTTAAAATACTTTCATTTATGACTCAGACTCAACATCATTTAGGTAAACTATTTCAAGATCCTGGACAATTCCCCTATAATCGTCATGCAAATATTATGACTTTTAATCCTACTAGAGTCCTCCTCGGGAAATAAGCTGAGAAAGATAAACCATAAAATTATATTAATGCTAACTATATTAATTTAGATGGTAAGAAAATGATAGCAACTCAAGGACCAATGAATTCTACATTTTTCAATTTATGGAGAATGATTGAAGAACAATCAATAGATACAATTTTTATGTTATGTAAACATATGGAGAATAAAAGGAAAAAAGTTGATGTATATTGGACATGCCCAGAAAAAACTGAAAAAGAATTAGGTACTAAATACTATGAAATTAAACTAATTAAAGAAGAAAAAATCAAAAATGCTATCATTAAAAGAATTATTCATGTTAAAAATTCTTAAAATAAATTTGAAAAGGATATTATTCAATATTAACTCTCAGATTGGAAAGACGGTGATAAACCAGGACCTAATATCTTTAATTAATTAGATTTCTTAATTAATGAGAATATCAATTTGATCAAAAATGATAAAATACCATTAATTCATTGTTCAGCTGGGGTTGGTAGGACTGGGACCTTCATTGCTATGAGTGATTTAAGGGTCAAAATAGCTTAACAGAAGGATATTTCTATATTTGAAACTGTACGTTTATTAAGATAACAAAGATGGGGGATGGTCTATACTCAAACCCAATATGAATTTCTATATGATTTTGCTAGTAGAGAAATTAAGAAAATATTGAAGATTCCAATGAATTTAGAAGAATATTAGAATGATTAAATCTGATAAATTATGAAAGATAATATTCAAAACATAACTATCATAGCAAAACTAACATAGAATAAAAATAATGGATAAATTATAAGAGCTCTTCGTTGATTATGTACTTCTCTCATTAAAGATTCCATTATATTTCCAGCCGAAATTGATGCCCAAATAGCTAACCCTAGACCTAAAAATATACCAGCACCACCCTTAAGTTCAGTCAATAAACCAAATACACCTAATAATAACATTGGAAGTAAACCATATCCCATAGTACTCATAATATTATAGAATGGTATTATTTAGATTCTACTCATCATATTGTAGAAAAAGTACAAGAGAATATTACCAAATATGAATATTGCATAAATATCCCCAAAATGTACTCGACCTAAAAGTAAAAGTAAACAACCAAAACATAAAGCAATTAAAATAGGTCCTGAAAGATCTGGGTCATCCATCATTTATTCATTCGGTCTTTCTAATTTTAACACTAGAAGAATTCTTTCTTGAATAATCTCTGGTGATATCCCAATATCTAGATAATTGTTAAAATACCTGCTAAAAGTGGTGGATCACCATCTTCATTTAATTCATATATTTTTTATTTTTTAGGTGATTTTGGGGTAGGATAGTAACTAGTTTATACTTTAGATTTGATTGGTGATTTAACAGTTTCTGGAGAGCTTGTATTTTC